>JAXCLM010866599.1:0-11279 GCA_035583075.1 Eurycea guttolineata | reverse complement strand
ATCCTGCACTGATCGGAGGATCCTCTATCCCGCGAGCTGACCAGCCCTGGTGCGCATCCCGCGCTCTCCCCGTGCATTCTGGTACTTGCTGTCCGGAAACTGAGGGTCCCGAGGCCGTGTGTGCGCGAGCGCAGAGTGATCCATATTGGTGAGACCCTGTGATGATACATGCTCTCTGCTAACCCATTCCCTCCTAACAGGAAATGTGTAATCTACGAGGAGCATAACTGTGTGATTAGCGTAGTGAGCTTAGTGCACTACTGGGTGCCTTTCGCTTGTTGGTCCGATGTTATCTCACGAGGATACAAAAATCATGTGTGCCAGTAGTGTTTGCTAACCGACCTTTTTCAGAACAGATGCGGTGTAATAAATCTCTAACTGTCCCACTGGTGTGATTATTGTCTCCCAAAGTGCTGTGGTGCTGCTATTGTTACGAAAGGTAAGCTCACTGTGTCTGGTGCCTGCGGGCGCGTCCGGGTTCTCTTATGCAGTCGTGTTAGGCAGCCTTACTTATCCCCATATATATATATAGGCTACCCAGAGGAACTAGTGTTCTGACATTTGGAGGGGACACCCGGATGACGTCATAAGCCACGCCCCTTTCACTCGTGTTTGTGTATTTTTCCTTTTTAGCAATGGCGACTCCAGCTAATGTGAACCCAGTGTCATATACAGTGGAACAGTTGATTGACAACGCGTGTAATGAATTATTTATCCACTCTGGTACCAAGTTGTTGTCTTGTGAGGAATGGAGGGACAGTTTCGTACATAGTTTTCAGGAGAACGATCCCTTACACCCGCAAGGATGCGTGATGCGTTTGATGTATGCTTTGCAGATAGCCCGCGAGAAGAAGGAGAAGTCCCAGTCCATAGCTAGTCTTGCCGGCGCGCTGTGGTATATTT
Source organism: Eurycea guttolineata (assembly GCA_035583075.1). Taxonomy (NCBI): domain Eukaryota; kingdom Metazoa; phylum Chordata; class Amphibia; order Caudata; family Plethodontidae; genus Eurycea; species Eurycea guttolineata. The sequence goes on along the minus strand of JAXCLM010866599.1, from coordinate 10,376 downwards.
TTAGCAGGATGCGTGATGAGCATGCCGAGAGCCACGATGCAGCGATGAAATTAATGCAAGCGCTCGCTGATGAGAAAATTGCCAAGGATGAATGGGAAGCTGAGACGAATATAAAGCAAGTGTGCATTGATGAGTTGAAAAAGGACAAAGAGGGCTTATTGAGTGAAATTGCAGTGTTGAAAGCCAAGGTAGCTGAGGCGGAGATAGCACTTAGTACGCCCCGCCCTGTTGGTACCCCCGTTGCGGATGAGGTGCTTGAAGATTTAAAGAAACAGTTATTAGATGCTAAGGCACTGGCAGAAAAGAATTTAAAAGCGGCTAAGGATGCACGCAAGAGTGAGCAAAAGCGCGTGGATGAAATGGTTGAAGCTCAGAGGCGGAGTCATGATATGAAAGTGAAGTGTGACGCGCTCAGGGAGGACGTGAAGGCTCTTGAACAACGCCTACTTGAGAAGGAGGAGTCTGAGAGTGAGTCTGAAAGCGAAGATGAGCTGAATGGATTAAGGTTGGGGCTGAGGTCGAGTGAGGCTATGGCTGCCCAATTAGTGGATGAGATATCGGAAGCGAATATCGCAAATAGCAAGCTAATAAAATTAAATGAGGAAGCCCAGACTTTGAATGAGTATTTGGATGGTGAGTGTAAGCGTATAAATGCCATTTTGAAAGAAAGGGATGCCACGGTTGCACAGGCCAAGAGTGACATAAAAATCAAAGAGGTACTCATCAAAACGCTGAAGGATAAGTTAAATGAGAAATGTAAGGAAATATGTCTTTTACGCGGCCAGAGTATTTACAGCTTGGAAGCAGTTGATGAACGGGGCATGGAGAGTGATCGCAATTGGAACGCGAATAATGCAAACTTAGGCGCTTATGTGTCTCCAGAGCGCGAGGCACCGGTGTTCCCGAGCAGCACTGAAGTTGCGCGCGGCGGGAATGTGCGGAGTGCGAGTGTGGTTTTTATGGGAGAAGACAGAGCATTGCCTGGAGTTGGCGCGAATGTGCGCACGTCCATAACCTCCCCGTTTATTCCCTACACGGCTTTTTCTAGTGTTGGTGTGGGTCACGGTTTACCGGGGATTAATACGGCAGCCGCCATTGCAAATCCGGTTACAGTAAGTAATGCGCTTGCGCCAGTCCCAAGGATCACGCCCTTTGCTCCGGCCACGCCCCTTGATGTGTCACTGCACCCGAGAAGGAAGTCAGTGGAGAGCAAATCGAGTACCAGTTATGACACTACGTCATCGGAAGGGTCGGACAAAGATGGCCGCCAAGAAAAAGACTTCCGCCCGTTCCAAGATGGCCGTTTCAAAGATGGCCGCTCCCTTCAGGATGAACGTTACAGAAGTAAACAACCTCATCGGAAGCGCAAATTGAATAAAAATGTGGCGCAAATAAGGAATATAATTCCTATTTTCACAAAAAGTGGTAAAATATCGATCATTGACCATCTCGAGACCTATACTCGATTTATGAAGAGTTTGGATTTTCACCGGGGCAAGGATTTCATAAAGTATTTACCATGGACATTTGCCGCGGACTCGCAGCAATTTTTCCAAAATAATAAACAGGGCGATTTTGAGACATGGGCCGAATATCGACATGAAGTCATTGCACATTTCTCGTTATACAAAAGTGAATGTGATGCTTTTAAGTACGCGTACAATCTCAAATGCGGTGATTCGGAACATCCGCGGGATTATTTACAAAGCTTGAGGAATGCATTCACGTTGGCGGATCCTGACTTTAATGAGAATTCAAGGCAATTTCGTACGGCTTTCTTTCATGGACTCCCTGAAAAAATGAAGTTGGTGTTATGCCACGAGTTTAGTGCGGAGAAACATGATGTCGATTGGATATTACTGCATGCTAAACGGATGCATGCCACGTGCCATTCGGGATTTGAGGAGACATCCAAGAATGCCAAGAGTGTCAAGGCATGTGCTGTGGCCACTGGAGAGATGCTGACTTTAGAACCTTCTAATAAAGGCACAGCTGCTACTAAGCCGAAGAATAATAGGAGGAACAAACCCGCCAAAGAGGAGGAAGCTGTTGTAGTGGTGGAAAAGCCAGAGCAATTGTGCGCGAGTGCCATTAACACAAATGTCACCACTAATCCAGTTCCCAGCGGCGTTGTACCCCCTTCTAATTCACCTGCGGCCAGTAACTCCACTCTGAATGCTGAAGCAGTGCCATACGATCCAAATGCGATTTGCAGTGAATATTACCAACCACGACCGCAAAATTATTACCCACAAAGGGGGAATAATTTTTATAATAACCAAAGACGTGGCGGTGGAGGTAGAGGCCAATGGGCCAACAATCAGCAGCAGCAGAATGCTAATTATGACAATCAGCAGCAACAGGATTCTAACCCTAACTACAGACCAAGGTACAACAGGAATTATAACAACCAGCGAAATGACTACATGCCTGGATTTGCGCAACGATTAGAAGAATTGGAACAATGTATCAGAAGCCTCAAGGACCTTAAGGATCGCCAAGTCGACAATGCACAGGCACAAGTGCAACCCAATGTTGCCGGCCAACCTCAGAGAAATGATCAATGACTAAGGAAAGAAGATGAACGCCAAAGAGAGGATTGGATGCAAATCAGTGAATTATGTAAGTTGAAGAATGAGACAAAGAACACCCATGATGGCTTACTTCCAAAGGAACAAAGAATTTCTAAGAAACCAAAGGTGGAAGAAACACAGGTGGAGCAAGAGGAACCAAATGCTGATGAGAAGTCCGAACCAGCTGCCAAAGCCCAGAATGTAACTGAGGTGCTGCTGCCCACTGAGATCGAAGCCAGCTCCAAACGTGAGGTGTGCATGGTCGCTGAATCAAATGCTATTTCTATGGAGGTGCTCGCTCCTTGTGTGAATAAAGTAACAAAGGAGAAGGACATATCCAAGATGAAGCAGCGTATTCATGATAATTCACACTTTGTTTGTGATCTGCGCCAAGAATCAGACAGGTACTACGCCAATGTGACTCTGAGCAAGCGGTGGACGGTGGACGCTCTATTGGATACGGGCTCAGAAGCTACACTTATGTCCAAAAAGATCTTTACGTTTCTTAATAAAGAGATTCCCTTGGAAGAGGCGCTTGCCAAGTTGACTGGTGCACATGAGGAAGAGAAACTGCATAATGTCAATGGTGGAGAAGTACCCATAGTGGGAATTGCGGATATTGAAATTCAAATCGGGAAGCATTCAATGAGACATCCAATGGTGATAGTAGACTTGGACAGCCTTGATGTAATACTGGGAGGTGATCTCCTAAAGAGGCTAAGCCCGCTATTGGATTATTTCAATAACGTTCTCTGGGCTCAAGTGAAGAGACCTATACCTCTGAAAAGAACTGAGAGGCGGCCAGTCCAGGCAAGAAAAGCTCATATCGTAGAGAAGCGACCAGATGTGGTGGAGGTATACTTACAGAATTGTCAGACTCCTGAGCTTACAGTTATCACTCCTAAAGACGCACCTAGTAGGGAAGACACTGTAGTCCTTGGTACCAAGCAAGAGTGGAAGACGCAGTTGCAGAACAATTGTTTGCGGTTTTACACCAACAATGCTACCACGGACGAGGATGGCCTTCTGGAAGAGATGCCGAAACAAACTCGAGTGTTAACTAAGGCCTATAGAGATGAAGATAATGAGTGGAATATACCTGTGTTCTTCAGAAACCAGTGTACACCAGTTCTCGCGAGACTCTCATTCACTACAGAGAAATCTTATGTTTCGCAAAGGTTCTGGCATTCCCTAAAGACCGGCGAACCGGTATTGTGGCACCAGAGTAAGGACGAGAATAGTGTTATGGGCGAGCCTGAAAATGGAATCATTGGGCACTCAATGATGTGGCTACAGATAGGGGATCTACATGTGTACCACAACGTTTACATTTCCTCCGAAGATGTCATGGACTGTTGTATTGGAGCGGATATTATGCATCGATTTGCTACCTTTTCTGATTTGGCAAGGGGTGAGATTTGGACAAGACTAAGCAGAGATCCTATAGATTTTTCTGACCGGGATCAAGCATTCCAATCCAAACAAATATTGCCTTATGCTGTGGAATTACAAGTGAAAATGGATGTCACACTCCCTCCGCATACCAGCTTGAACAAAGTGGAACTAGGAACCGTTAAGGGTCAACAGCTGATGAGCCATTCTGATGCCTTAGTGAGCCTGAACAGTTATTTTTCCGAACTTGAATTGAAGTTGCCACATACACCACTTGTAAACATATCTTCAAATGCCTGTAAAATATTGATAAACAATGAGGGGCCTACGGCAAGAAAGTTATTGAAAGGTCAAAGCCTGGGGCTTGCAATTTCGGATATGTATTACACATTGGACCTGAATAATTTAATACTTGGAGTAATTAATGAGATGTACACGTCTGACAGGATGATTGACGAATCAGTATCATCGAATCCTAAGGGCATGTTTGAAGTCACCTCCATTTACCCAAGGGATGATATCAGTTCAAAGGAAACTTTTGTCACGACAAATGACAGTGAGGTAATTATATCCATAGAGGCTCCCGAATTGGAATATTGTGGGGCTGTACTAGAGATGCGACAATGCTACACCAACTCCGAGAAGCAGACTGCATCTGTAGCCAGAGACTTGTCTGAGAAGTTGGAGGAGGAAAATGAAATTGGAATAAAAGAGGCTTTTCCCGGATTTAATGTCATGATTGAGGAGCAAATTGAGAAAGCCACTGCGTTAGAAGATGATGAGGAGAAGAAGGGAATATTACGATCCTTGTTCAACAAACATCAAAGAGCGTTCTCACGGGATTCTTACGACTGTGGTGGGACACATCTCCATGTGACCCGCATCCCCTTGAATCCAGATGACCCGCCCATCTTCAAGAGGCAATATCGGTTGCCTTTGCAGTCACTTGAGGATATTGCAAAGATAATAAACGAACTGGAAGAACGCAAGATAATTCGCCAGGTGCATAGTACGTTTAACACCCCCATCCTTGCGGTATTGAAGCCTAACGGGACTTGGCGCCTTTGTGCGGATTTAAGGGCTATAAATAGAAAAGTGAACCAATCACGATGGCCTTTGCCCTACATTGATCAAGGTCTGGCTCAAATCAGAGGTTGCAAAATCTTCACTACATTGGATCTCACAAGTGGATACTGGATAGTTCCCGTGGCTGAGGAGGACCAACATAAGCTTGCTTTCCAATTTGGCGGCAAACAGTATTGCTGGACGCGTACGCCCTTTGGATATATCAATTCAGGGAGTGAATTCAACATATTCGTGTCCAAAGCACTACCGGATGCGGCCGAGAGGGGAACACTAACGTATGTGGACGACATCCTCATCAAAAGTGGTAATTTTGAAGATCACATGTTGGAAATCGACCATGTATTGACGCAGCTCTACGAGGCTGGGGCTAGAGTCTCACTTCAAAAAGCTTGCTGGTGCAGAAAGAAGGTAAACTTCCTGGGTCATGAGGTCACGCCTGATGGGTTGAATATCCAGGAGAAGAAATTGAAGGCAATTACCAAGTTGAAGACACCCTCGAATATATCTGAGATACGGAGTTTATTGGGAATCACAAATTACAGCAGGAAATTCATGGAAAATTATTCTGAAATCGTGCACCCTCTCCTGCAACTTCTGAAGAAGGATGCCAAATGGGATTGGACCCCTGAATGCGAGAACGCTGTCCAACTGTTAAAAGAGAACCTTTGCAGTGCCCCTTGTTTGGCATACCCCATTCGTGACAAGGAATTTTTCTTGGAGGTGGCATGTTCAAAGGTAGCATTGTCTGCTGCGCTATATCAAAAACATGATAAAGTCGGTAAGGTGATTTCTTACGCCAGCAAAACCCTATCGCCGGTGGAAGTGAAATTCTCAGAGTGTGAAAAGGCACTATTCGCGGCCGTATGGGCCACCCAACACTTTCGTCCATTCATCCAAGGTGAAACAGTGATTTTGGAAACATGTCATCAATCTTTGCAGTTCCTTGGGAGCGACAAGATAAAGGATGGGAATGTATCAAATACAAGAATAACAGCGTGGATGATGGCAATGCAGGGATTCCCCATGGAAGTAAGATACGCCAAAAACAAGAATAATTCGTTGACACAAGGCCTAGTTGACTTACATGATTGTTGCGAAGAAGAAAGTTGCTGTACTGCAGTCATTTCCGAGTTACCACCATTTGCCGATTCACCTCATAAATGCTACGAGGATGAAGCTCTATTATTACCAACTGTGTTTATAGATGGCTGTTCCTTCAAACACAAAAATGATGATGAATCCACTGAGATAAGAGCTGGTGCCGGTAATATATGGGTGAATGACTTTCCGGCTGGACCCATTTCAGCAGCATTAGGACCAAAAACTAGCCAAGTGGCAGAGTTATTGGCAGTGTTACTGGCAATCAAGACAGCAAATAAACACAACTTAAAAGAAGTTGTAGTTGTAACGGACTCCATCTATGTTCGTAATTCATTTGTTGAATTTCTCCCAATATGGAAAAAAAATGATTGGAAATGCATGAAGGGTAAACCATTGAAGCATGGGACGCTAATAAAGTACATTGATGATTATGTCCAAGAGAACAACATGACCATATACTGGAAGAAAACAAAGGGCCACTCCAAAGTGTTGGGGCAGGAGAAAACTATGAATGATGAGGCGGATAAGTTGGCGAATGAAGGAGCCATAAATGGAACTCCGTTAGATGTCGAATACTTGTTGGCACCGAAGAAGGTAGAGGTTGTGACAAGACAACAGGAGGCAGACAAAGAGAAAAGGGTGCTGGAATGGTCTCGTGAAACTCCAGATCCAGATTTGATAACGGCTCAGTTACGTGACCCAACGGTGGGAATGTTCTACAGATATGTCGAGGACAGTTCCGTGGTCATAGATGACGAGGCGCTGAAAAACGAGGAGCTACGGATCATGATGAAGTACAGAAAGCTCTTCAGGTTGCAGGATGGCCTATTGGTACGCGAGACGAAAAACGGGAATCTGCAATGGGTCGTACCAAGATCTTTCCGCGGTATCATGCTCGACCATGCCCACAACGAGGTGACTTCTGGACATCGAGGAGTGAAGAACACAATGGCCATACTGTCGGAGGTGGCGTATTGGCCACACATGTCACAGGATGTGGAGCTATTCTGCAAAGGATGTTTAGTTTGCGCTCAATTTCAGCCCAATGTACCCAAGTTATCCCATAGGGCGCCATTGACAAAGAGAGGGATTACCCTTCCATGGTCAGACATACAGATTGACTTTATTGGACCGGTGACCCGATCCACCAGGGGTAATAAGTATCTGTTGACGGTTGTGTGCCTGTTCACTAAATGGGTTGAATGTATACCAACCACCAATTGTCGCGCAGACACCACCGCATTGGCCCTCATTAACAATATCTTTTCCAGATTCGGGCTTCCCCAAAGGATATCTTCAGATCGTGGCAGTTCGTTCACAGCGGACATAATGAACCGCATGTGGCAGATACTGGGTGTGAAACGACAATTGCACATCGCCTATCACCCCGAAAGCAGCGGCACTGTGGAGCGGTTTAACCAGTCGATTGTCAATACTCTTAAAAAGTTTGTGAATGATTCCGGGAAAGACTGGGACCTAAAACTTCCTCTTGTATTGATGGCAATTAGAGCGACACCCTCCGCTAGCACCGGCTATAGCCCATTCGAGTTATTGACAGGTCGCAAAATGGTCACTCCGACCCATTTATTATACAAAACTGCCGATCAAACGTTGATAACCTCGTCCTCTATATTTGACTATGTGTCGAATCTTCGAAAACATCTTCAGCATGCATTTGCACATGTGCAGAGTAATCTCGAGAAATCTGCTGAAGCATCTAAAACTCAATTTGATAAGAGAACAACGAAAAAGGAATATGAAGTTGGAGACCAAGTCTTCATATATAACTATCCCAAGAATCAACAAAAGGAGCACAAGTTTCTGCCTTCATGGAAGGGCCCGTTCCTGATCTCGGAGAAGGTGTCACCTGTGGTGTACAAGGTTGAAATTAGTGATGGGAAAACCGTTACAGGTAAGTACTTTCATTCCAATCAGATGAAGTCGAGGCACCCAGAACATGTTATCAGAGAGTTAGAACAGGAAGAAACGAATACAGAATAATGATATGGTCCATTGAAGTAAATATTGAAGTTCATGGTTATTGAAGTAAATGTTAGTGCATAGACAATTTGCCATATTGGTATTTGTTGCTGTGTGATTTGTTGTGTTGCAATATTATTGCTTGCAATGTTGTCTTTGTAGGTCCCAATGGGGCCAACATGTTCTGTTTATTCGCCATGCAGGTCGCTCATGATGGGATTCTTGCTGCTGCTCGCCATCTTGCTGTCAGGTGGACGGATCCCGTGCCGTGCTGTACGATCTGATGGGTCGCCAGTGGTCGGAATGGCGGAAAGGGGGACTATGGACGAGGTGATGAGCTTCCCAGGGTTCCAGATCCCGCTGATGGCCGAGACGGATCCGCAGATCGAGAAGGGGCCGGACTCCGGAATCGTCCTAACGGAAAGCAGTGGACTGCTGCTTTCAGACTACAAGACCATCACGCAGACGGTGTTTCTAAACCTTGATGCCACTGCGTTCCTGATGAGCCAAGTGCCTAAACCGAATAACTTGGATAAAGACTTTGATCTTTGGTTCGAGGGCCATGTTCGTCGCACTGATGAAGCGGTGAAGGAAATGCTCCGCCAACTGGCAAAGACTTTGACTCCAGAGCCCATAAACACTTTCCCTGTTGAGCGAAAAGATTCTGATGTGACTCTCCCAAGAAGAAACCGTCGGTGGGTGGCCGGAGTTTTTGTTGGAATAATGACTTTGCTGTCCGTAGTGGGCTCTGTGGTTGGCACGTCCATGAACGTGGCCAATCAGATTTCAACAAAAGATCTCGCTGACAGAACGGAGAATCTGTCTCAACACATAGTGAAAATCTATGACAGGCTTCACGAGCAACAAACTATAGACAAGAAACTGTTACAGGTCATCAACGAGACTGTTGTTATACAAAACCTGCAGCGCAAACTGATTGATGACAACATCGCTATTTTAGCCAGATCTAACATTTTCAAGAACTCTCTGTTTAATTATTTGGACCCTCTGAACTTTGCTACCAATGATTATTTGAGAAAGGTCCAGTCAAGTATTGACAATCTCTTGAAAGCAAAAATCCCTTTGTACTTTGTTCCTTTGGACATTATCCGTGAGATAATATCAAGCATTCATCGTATTCCAACAATGGATGTTCAACTAAAGGTTGCAGTGGAAATGGGATCTGCTCTGCCCATCTACATTGATTTAGACACTAACAAGATCAGCTTTGTGATCAAAATTCCCATTGTGAAGTTGGAATGCATCTACAGCACTAAGGCAATAGTGAATGTCGGTACCTGGCAGAACGTCACATACATCAAGGTTAATACTCCGAGTATCGTCGCATATCAAAATTGGACTAAGAAAGAATATTTGGTTCCTAAATTAGAAACATGCCTTCCCTTCAAGGGGGACAACTTCCTATGCCCGGGCAAGCCCTTCGTTCCCAACAGTCAAAAGTTACTATGCGGCATACAGAAGAGTGCTGATCCTTTGTCCTGTGACGTAACAGTCAGCAAGCCTAGCCTTGAAGAACTGAACACTGTTGCTACTCCTGTGGGCAATAAGTGGCTTATAAGTACTAGGATGACTTCCATGTCTGTGCTGAACACTGCCTCCCACACTCAAAAGACTATTAGTATTGTTCATCGGGTACTGTTAGTTTATATACCAAAATATTTGGTGGTCACGATAGGTGATCAGGTGTTGTTCCATATAAGCACAGAGTCTATTGTATCTAATGTTGAGCATATAAATATTTTTAATAGTATCAATATACCAGTAGATGAAAATTTAGATATTATTTTAGAAGATCAGAAGGCAAGTTCTCTGCAGCTGAAATTGATATCAGATGATATTTCTCAAATACCTCAACTGAAATTATCGGATAATGATGCAGAAAAGCTAGAACTGTTGCAATCTAGACGGGGCTTGACGACGCAGAATGTAATTATTGTTTCCGTTATTTCTGTTGCTACAATGTGGTTATGCATTCTTTCAATCTGTTTGACATGCTTGGTCTCACGAATGCGCGCTGCCAAGTTAGGTTCAAAAGCAAATGCGACATACCAGCTGCGTAGAATTCTGGATAACGAACCAACAATAATACCGGTACATGAATTTGGCCTCATCTAGGTCCTCTCTGCATCTTGGTTCCAAAATTTTGTCCACTATCTGTCCAAATTTCGGAAAGGGGGAACGACGCGAGTTTCGGACCATCTCCCAAATTTTCTGTGTTTTTTT
>JAXCLM010865492.1:0-11283 GCA_035583075.1 Eurycea guttolineata | reverse complement strand
GGGGCAAAAAATCTGGAATTTTTTTATTTCCGATGCGGGCCAGGTCTGATGATGACATGACCCCTGTGTGTGTAAAAAAAAAAATAACAAAAATTAAAATATATATATATATATATATATTTCCAGGACAAACATTATACAAGGTTGAATACGTCATCGCACTTCAGTCAACCCCCAAAAAACCACAGCACACAAAGAAAGTTGTTTGTAGCGCAGCGACACGCGTTTCGCGGGTACACTCCCGCTTCATCTGGCCGCTATCTTTATTGTTACCATGCTATTTAAAAGCCAGATACAGCAAAACACAAGCCTAAACACTAAAAAAGGACTACGTCCACTTTAAAAACGAAACCCTAGTACACAGAACGCTGAGAAAGGGAAACCCATTGCCACATCCATCGCCATCTTTAAATTGCAAAAATCTAATTTATTTGTTTGATTGACAGCACATTCTTAATATTTCTGTTGTTTCCGAAACACTCAATATTCAAAATCGATCACATAATTGTGCTCATATCAAATATCCAAAATCACAGTGTTGTTATAATCTACAAATTTCACGATTTTAATATATCTTGCCATTCTTGTCCTATTGCACAGAAAATAAAATGTATATTATCTCTGTCTTTTCACGTCCATTTTTTCTCTCTCATGTCACACTATTTGTATTTGTTGTTATTCTCAAAAGAGAGAAAGTTCACACTATAACAGGGACTATAAACAGAGAATAAAATGCAATAGTGCAAAAGCGTTATTGTACTCATCGCCATCTTTAAATTGCTACGAATGCTGCATTACTGCATTAAAGTATGGACTATTCCCAAATTCGCTGCATCCCCCAATTATTATTCCACTGCACAGAAATTGCAAGAGGTGTTGCCTCTATTTCTTCCTTTAAACACTTTCATTTCATGCACCTAGCACAGTTGGTATTTATTCACATTAACATGGGCAAAACAATTATCGCCCTTGTGAGGGTTATAATCAGAAAACAGGGTGAAGTATTACAGTCAGAACTGAACCTTTTGTATCTTTAGATTGTAGAAGGCACCATATTTATACATTATTAATAGCACTTTGTTGATATTGCATATTTTTCTATAGTTAGTACTTAATGTATACACATATCGATTTAATCACAAAAAACGCAACTGCTTTTCCAAATCAAGTCTGAGATATTCTCACAGTTCAATATACTCTTGCCCTATTACTCTCAAATTTAGTCATTGAAAACTACCTACTATATCATACATTAATGCATTGCTGTTAATGTATCTGTCATATATATTTTTTTCTATCCTTCCACAATCATGATTCTTGATGTAATTTAAATTTTATAATCATAACATGACTCTAAGTCGACACTGTGTTCAATTTATGTTCAATTTATAAGGCAATTTAAAACCTATGTAATTTTTCTTCATTTCCATTTCCAAAATTATTCACATGGTGCACATGTGGCTACAAAATAGGAAATCACAAGATAGTGAACACAAACATGTGACAGGCCCGAATCCCATCCTATGTGACACTTGGGTTACATGTTGAAATCAATTTCTAAGGGAAAAACTGGTAACAGACTCAATCGAGATGACATTATTTCATCTAGACTATATCTGATATCAGAGTTACAGATTCTCTTGCCGCAATCCTTTTATATTCTGCTATTCCTAAGCATCAAAGTTTAACAGAAAGTTTCTATTTCTATGGCACTACATAAATACATACATTTCTGAGTCAATGTTAAGACCTTTCTTTATGCTGTCCAACTTAATAATCCACTTACATTCAGCCAGTCGTAACTGTCTCTCCCCATTGCCTCCCCGCGTATTTGGTTTTATCTGTTCTAAACCCAAAACTTTGAGTTGAATGTTCTCCATACCGTGATGTTGTTGATAATGGACCGCTGGTAAGACAAATCGAAATTTTCTAATTGCCCTTAAACGTTGTAGGGCTCTCAGGTTCATTCCATTTATAGTGGACCCAATGTATATTTTGGAGCATTGAAAAATTAAGGCATAGACAACATATTCAGTTGTACACACAATTTCGCTCATAATAGAAAATTATCTTGAACCATTAAAGCTGAATACTTGTTGCCCATAACAGATTCTGGTGCATATAGTGCATCGTTTTCTGTCACATCTATAGCACCCTCTTCTGTTAGAACCACTTGAGATGTCAATTTCTGTAGGTGATTTCTGTTCACTATGGCATAACAATGAACGCTAATTTTTATTGCGTCTATATGTTATACCTGGTTTTTTGCCTAAGATGTTCTTCACGGTTGGATTACCCATAAGTATTGGCCAATTATTGTTTAACATTTTCCAAATACTATGATGATTAGTACTAAATGTGGTCACAAAATTACATGCATATTTTGCATTTTCCCCACATTGTTTTTTCTTTCTTTTTTCCAATTCTTTCCTTTGTTTGTTATTCCGATATTCAAATTCTCTTTCAGAAGATTTGACCTTTCCACCTCCTCTACTTCACAAATAGTTCTATCAAGGAGAGATTTAGAATAACCTCTTTCTTGAAATCTAGAGACTAGACCACTTTTACTACATCATAGACCTCTGTCTCACTACAGATTTGTCGAACACGCATGATTTCTCCCCTGGGTATATTGTTAATATTCGTTAGTGGATGCATACTAGTTGCGTGAAATACGGAGTTACACATTATCTCTTTTCTATGCAGGGTTGTTTCTAGCCGATTGGTTTAAATCTAAATAATCAATAGCCTCTGAAGAGATAGTGTTTGTAAGTTCGATGTTTAAGTCATTCAAGTTAAAGTAACCAATATAATCTTTTAAATCATCAAGAGACCCATTCCAAAAAATAAGAATATCATCAATGAAGGGGTACCATCTGATGGTGGCCACTTCCCATTTTTCACAGGAATGCACCCAGGCATGCTCCCTCTCATACCACCCAATACCTTCTGGCCCCAAAAGTGATAAAGAAATCAATAGGCACAGCTAAGGGGGAGCCCCTTAGCACTGAGCAGCACTTTTTCAAGCAGTTTTTGGGGTTAGAAGTGCCATGTTGCAATGAGGCCCATTCGCAGGTGGCCCTCTCTGCAACGGAGCACTTCCGACCTAAAACAAATATCAACTAACATAACTTAACAAATGACCCCTTTACAGCAAAATAATGCTGAAAAATGTGTGATTTTAATTTCTCATGATGGAGACTGCCTCTATATCTCCTGTGCCTTGGCTCATGCTCGCTTGCTTTCACTTGCAAAATTGATGTCCCTCCTGCACTGCCTGCCCCGCCCTTCCCCCTGCGGAGGGGGGGCACCATTTCCTCTCTTCGCCTACCCTGCCAAAATACCGTGCACCGGCCCTGATTCTTATATCACATAAACACCTTTACAAAACTGCATTTTGAAGAGTATTTACATTACAGTCTCAATTTCCCATAGGTATACACAACAAATGATTTGACAATTTTTAATTTTTTTGTGGTTATAGTTTTTAACTCTTGTACATGGGTCAAAGTTGTGATGGTAATATGTATACTATATTTTTTCCTAAAAATCCAATAAGTTACCCATAATGTAGAATGACAGGCTACAGCATCTAAATAGCTATTAAATGAAATGATGGCAGAAAATGTAGAGGCCATTATGCAAAGTACACTGCTATGCCACACAGCTACCTACATAAAAATGCAACTAACCATTTAATTAATTATTTAACTGCAAACACACTAGTCACTAATAACAAATGTATGCTTCTATTAGTGCCAAACATAGCAAAGCGGAATAGTGCTTAACATACCCCATGAGCTTTAGCTCTTTAAAATACACAGAAAATGAAAACTTTGGTTCGCAAAAATGGCACCACAAAGCCATCTTGGCACAAAAGCCTTTTTGGACACTGAAAAGCGCAGGGAGGGAGAAAGACACGGTGAGCCCAGGAGCTGCAGCAAACTCACAAAATTTGCTGACACTGCAATGCTCCCAAGAGCGCGAGGCCACTCACACCTTCCCACCTTTACCCAGAACAATGGGGCAGTGAGCTCTGTATTCCAAAATGTATCTGTAGCTCGCTCAGCGCTGTGAACCAAGGACAAAAGTCCAATCTGGTTTAAACCTGTAGGACCACAAAATTGGCCCATAACACTGGAAAACATGGGTCGTACCTTGAGGTCAAAAGAGTGACCCGGACGAAAACACCCACCTGATGGAACGAAGTATGCCCCAATGACAGGGGCTACGGACTGCGGACCAATGAGGCCAAACTGAGGTGGGGATGAACATTTTTTGAAAAAAAATACATAAAAGAGAGAGCAGCCCGGAACTCTCTCTCTCTCTTCTCTCCAACAAGATCCATGAGGAAGAAGCAAAGGACTCTGTATCGTGTACTCCTGGAACAGCACGCCAACCACTAGGCCAAAGGCAAATCACCCTGCGTCCCAACTGAGGCTGGGTGCCCCTCTGCCAAAAGGCGGCACAGGAGAGGTCAGAAGCATAGCACCTTGGGACCCACTCGGGGTCGGGTGCCCCTCCATCCAATTGCATCGCTAACCCAGATACAGTTTTGGGGCAGAGAGCGTGGGGCCAGGGAATAGATGAATCGCCAGAATGCAGGTGAGCTGCCTGTTGGTGAGAGCGTCCTTGTACCCCTGGGCCACTGGCTCTGTTGACCCCCATAACCTCTACTTCAACGACTAAAACCAAACTCACTCTCTAACTAGGGGAGGCCCTCCTTTCGAGGCGAAACAAGTTGACACCGAACTGAAGTCCAAACCAGTCACGTGGCGCCCCCACATCGTCGGAGCTGTGTCCGTGCACCTACTAGTGTACGTGCCTGGAACCCTTGGAGGAGGACCAAAAGCACCTAACACGAGAGCCGCGACTCAGAAACCCACGAACCTCGTCCACCCAACAACGCCAAGTCACGTGCCTAGAGCCATACCACTCCCCAAGCCCTGCTTTGGCTTAGGTGAGCTGAGCTAACCTGTGTACTTAATCTCTGTCGTTGTGTGCTTGTTCGGTGTGGATGGTGCGCCAAAGATAGCATAGATATAGAGTGCTGAACAAAGTTAACTGCCATTTTGCTGCTATAACCATAACGAAACGAGTGTAAATGTGTATTCATTTGCATTCATATATTTTCCATAGAGGAATAGCAATAAACATTGTTTTATTTTCTAGTGTGGTTTTTATGTGTCTGCTAACTGTCATTGTTGGGTGGGGATTGTAAGGTTTCTACGTACCCTTTCTGGGGTCTCAGATAAGTGTTGTGTGTGCATGAAACGTATAGCCGAGAAAACTACGAGAGTCCGCCCCAGGATATAATGCCTATTTGGCTCCACCCAGAAGGAAGAATTACAAACATAGACCCAAACTATAAAGGGCAATATTGTTATCTGACCAGAGCAGGAACTCTCTGACATATATCTGGAGGTCCAGAACTGAGATTAATACTCAGAAAAGGGAAAGATAGGTATGCTGGTTAATAGCCAGTATGAGCGACCCCAAACAAGCCCCCAAACAGACAGAAAATATACCCACAATTACAGTACAACAGCTCGTCGAAAAGTATAGAACGAGAATTCCATGCATACAATAGCACCAAGCTTACAAGTATCGAAGAATGGGCCAAACAAATAACACAAGGCTTAGAGATAAAGAACACAAACCTATTATATAGAGATTCTGTGCTATCTGAAGCCATGTTAGTCATGCATAACCCAAGGGACAGGAAAGAGAAACGACAAGCTATTTAAAATTTTGCTGCCGTTGTATTGTTCTCACACCAAAAATTAAAGCTAGGCCTCGAGGAAAAAACCCTACAGATCGCCACAGACATGAGCAACGCAGAGATAGCATGGCTCAAAACAGAGCTTGCCTCCCGAGCTGAAGAGATAGCTTGCTCCATAAGCGAGATTGCTCAGTGGCGTGAGAAATATAGAGAAATGGCGGAAACAAACGCTACCCTCACCCAAGAACTCTTAAATGCAGAAATGGCTATAAGCAGGCATCAGGAGGAACAAAGGGAAGATGAAGGAAAAATAACCCAGCTAGAAGAAACAGTGAGAGAGCTAAATGAACAAACTGAAACTCTTAAGCAATGCAGCAGGGACCTAGAAGTGGGGGCGGAAGAGGCGTACAGGGAGAATGAAATCCTCAAAAGTGAGTCCTCATAAATGAGACAGGAAAACCAAAAGCTCACAGAGAAAGGTCGCCAACTCACAAAAGAGAACCAGACCCTCTCCCACAAAGCTTATTGGTTAGGATCAGAAAGGGACAGAGAGAGGGATATGGCAAAAGAATGGGCAGAAAATGGCAAGGAATATCGCCAGAAAATGGGGATATACGAGGCAGAGCTTAGCCAAATGAGAGAACTGACAAAAGAGATGCAGTCCCGACTAGGACAGACTGCACACCCGACCCATGTCCAGAACTATGCCAACACTAGGAGAGGAAGTACACCTGTAGGGAATACCCCCTCAGTGCACCACGACTATTCCAATAACCCCTGTGAGTCTGACCACGAGAGTTCTAGATACCCCGCCCGAGAAGATCTTCTACTACATTGGTGGGAAGGGGTGGGGGAAACGCTGAACAACCCTGATTCAAAGTTATCATATATGTCACAGAGGAACGCATGAGGCCACCATTTGTACCACCTCAACCACCGCCGAACACCCCTTCACACCATCCGGGGCTCCGAAAACAACACGCCATCCCAAAAGGCCCTCCCCTAAGCACACCGACACTTCTGACACTGATGATAAATGTAGTGAGGCAGCAGACGAAGGGTGGAGGGAGGCCAAAATGGGAAGGAAGAAAAAGAGAGATACAAAAAAGTCCAAGCGCAACACACCTAGGAATCTATCCCTGAAAAGGATGGAAGTCCTCCAGCGATCAAGAGTTCCAAGGTCAGTATTGAAGACCACTTGGCCATGTTCAAAATGCTCATGAGTGACTTGGGGTGCACTGATCAGGATTCTTGGAAAAAGTACCTCCACTGGATGTTCTTTGCTTTACTTTATTAATTGGATTAACGTGCCACACGCCCATGGGCCTCAGGGCACACATAGAACAAAAGACGAACTAACAGGACGAAGAGCATAGATAAGAGCCAGAACAGCAGCTAGGAAGCGCTAAGCATAGTCAAAGTAGAGGGTCTTCATGGCTCGTTAGTAGAGGGTCTTCACAGCTCCTATGAATACTGTCAATTCTTTCCTTCCCTGATAGCAACAAAAGTCTTGACTGGGTGGGTTATGTTGAAAGAGGTCAGGAAACAGTTTTCCCAATACCATAGCAAACATGAGGCTTGGCAAGCTGCTATTTTATTAAAATGTGGAGACAATCAAAGCCCTCATGACTTTGTTCAAACCCTCCGTAAAGCTTATGCACAAGCATCCCAAGAGGTAGATGAGGAACGTGAACAGTTCAAATACTCATTCTTTTATTGCCTGCTGCAGTTCATACAGACCCAATTATGGTCGAGATATAGCCATCGAAAAACAACGGACTGGCTCCTCACCCAAGCATGCAAGGTTTATGACGTTCTCAGCACCCATGAGCCAAAAGAAGGGAAAACTAAAACCACCAAAGTTAATGTGGTGCACAATCTCCCCGAGCTCTCATTGGAGACAGGACAAAGCGCACAGAAAAAGGGGTGGGGCAGCCAAAACCCCTGTTCACCCGAGCGGGGCGACAACGTCCAAACTAGTGTCTCTGAAACGGAGTCTCAAAACCCTGGGTTCTATGTGTTGCGGAGGCATCGGGGAAATAAACCCCTCCCAATGACACTAAAAATAACCAGGGCACTAAACAAAACTCCTCCTACACCCCGGAGCAGTCCAACCCTTCCTCACCTAATTTCTCCCGATGCAATCAAGGGCAGAACCAAAGGGGGTGGGGTGTATATCAAAACCGAAACTCATGGGACGGACGGTGCCCCATACCGTAGGACAGAATGCAGGCATTTGAGTGCCAAATGAAGGACATGCACGAAATGATGGCTAGTGTTATGTACCAAATGCAAGGCGCCAGACCTCATAATGAAACCCACCAACTCGCTGGGAGGAGGAGAGGAGGAAAATGACTAGGCATGGACAAACCCGCTATGCCATCGCCCAAGGGCATGGTAGCAGCTATAGCGACACCTCCTAGAATTACAGTCACACCCCTACATCTGTTAGGGCTGAAACCGTGACACCCGAGTTGCTCTCCAAGCCACGTAGAGAAGAACTCAATCAGGGAAACCCTGGGACAGTCTGCCACTAGAGGTCATGGCCAAACCCCTGGGGCCTGAGGATGTGAGGGTCCAGCCAACCCTCGAACGCATCCAAGAGCCTATTCGGGAAAGCACTGCATCTGTAGGGCAGGCCAAACCCCCGGAAACAAGTGAAATACCAAGGGACGGCTCTAACACAAGACTCTTGGTAGGCCAGAAATTGTGGCCTACCAAGGACAGGACAATCCCCTCTACCTTGTGCCGCAACTTGACACTTGCACCAAGTTTAAAGACATTCATTATTTGTGCCGAGGGTGCCCATTTACTCCTCAAGCACAGGAACTATTATGTGGTGTGCAGCACTCAATTAGTGATGTCAATGTATGTAAGGTTACTGTGAGTGCGTCTGATGATGTGCCAATTCATCTGCCGTACTAATTAATGATAAATGGCTAGTCAGCATCAGGCTTACATCTATGCGCTTAGCTAGTACCCGCCATGAAGTGTACCAATCTTGGCAAATTGATGAAAGAATGTTTTTTGTAACAATTGTTCCAGACATAGTAATTTCTTTGGGTACTCTAACATTGTTCCATGTTGTAAAGGACGTTATAGAAGGGAAAGTTGAATTATTGCCTCATTTTCAAATCCCCAAACTACCCACTGACGCAGATTTGCAATATCTCTTGCAGCACAAATCGAACCATACCATGTTTCTCAATCTGCCCAAATCCCAAGAAGGTGTACTCATTGCTGAATATTCAATACAGGATGTAGCCTGCCTCCAAGCTTACACTTGGCAGAAAGTATGTATCATCATAAATGTGGTTCTGTTTCTCTGTATATTTTGTTGCTTGTTAGTGTTAACTAGGATGGTACTGTACAAATCATGCTTCATCCTTTTTCACAAGGAACGCCATCACCATACTCACCTGGATCAAGTCATAACCCAGGTGGCCACAGAAGATGACCCAAATGATGAAATTAATGAGTTAGTTGTAACTGATTTAGGATGCTAAACAGACAAAAAGGTTTCCAAGCATTTGTCAAAGGGGGGTCTGTAAGGTACACTGCTATGCCACGCAGCTACCTACATAAAAATGCAACTAAACATTTAATTAATTATTGCACCGCAAACACGCTAGTCACTAATAACAAATGTATGCTTATGTTACTGCCAAACATAGCGAAGCGGAATAGTGCTTAACGTAGCCACGAGCTTTAGCATTTTAAAATATACAGAAAATGAAAACTTTGGTTCACAAAAATGGTACCAAGAAGCCAACTTGGCACAAATGCCCTTTGGGACACTGAAAGGCGCAGAGAGGGAGAAAGACACAGTGAGCCCAAGAGCTGCAGCAAACTCACAAAATTTGCTGACAATGCAAGGTTCCTGAGAGTGCGAGGCCACTCACATCTTCCCACACACGTTTCTTTACCCAGAACAATGGGGGCATTGAGATCTGCATTCCAAAATGTATCTGTAGCTCGCTCAGCGCTGTAAACCAAGGACAAAAGTCTGATCTGGTTTAAACCTGAAGGACCACAAAGTTGGCCCAAAACTCTGGAAAACAGGGGACGAGTCTTGAGGTTAAAAGAGTGACCTGAACAAAAACACCCACCTGACGGACAAGAGTATGCCCCAATGACAGTGGGTACTGACTGCGGACCAATGAGGCCAAACTAAGGCAGGGAAAAAAATTGCTACTTTTCCAAAACCCCCATAAAAGAGAGTGCAACCCAGAACACTCTCTCTTCTCTCCAACAAGATCCATGAGGAAGAAACAAAGGACTCCCATATCTCATGTTTCCGGAACAGCACGCCAACCACCAGGCCGGAGGCAAACCACCCTGTGTCCCAACTGAGGTCAGGTGCCCCTCTGCCAAAAGGCTGCACAGAAGAGGTCAGAGGCATACCACCTTGGGACCCACTCGGGTCAGGTGCCCCTCCGCCCAACAGCATCTCTAACCCGGGTACAGTCTTGGGACAGAGAGCGCGGCGGCCATAGAATAGGATGAATCGCCAGAACGCAGATTATCAGCCTGTTGGTGAGAGTGTCGTTGTACCCTCTTGGCACTGCCTCTGTCGACCCCCATAACCTTTACTCCAACAACTAAAACCAAACTCCCTCTCTAACTAAGGGGGACCCTCCTTTCGAGGAGAAACAATTTGACACTGAACTGAAGTCCAAACCACTCCTGTGGTGTCCCCACAGCATCCGAGCTGTGTCTGTGCACCCACTAGTGTACGTGCCTGGAACCCTCGGAGAAGGACCAACAGTGCCAAACCTGAGAGCCGTGACTGAGAAACCTACAGACCACATACAGTCTACAATGCCAGATCCAGTGTATCCAGAGCCATACTACTCCCCAAGCTCTTCACTGGCTTAGGTGAGCAGATCTAACTGTGTATCCATTCCTGGTGTTGGGCGTTTGCCTGTGTGGTGTGTATGGTGTGGGTGGTGAACCAAAAGATAACGTAGGGTAGAAATAGAGTGCTGTACAATCTAACTGTTGTTATTGCTACTATTGATTTATGACGCAATTTCTGCAATTTATGGTACTAATAAACATATATTTGCATAGAGTTAGTAATAAAGATTTATTTTATCTCCAGCGTGGGACTGGTGTGTTTGCAATTATTATTGGGGGTGGGGATTGTAAGGTTCCTGCAGAACCCTTTCTGGGGGTTCAGATTGCTCTAATTGTTATGTGTGCACGAAACAAACCGAGACACAGATGGTCTTTACTCCAGGGTATGGTGCATCTCTGATCCCAAGAGTTATCTGTTTGGAGCAGGAACCCTCTGATGGATATCTGGAGGGCCCACCACAAGATTAGTATTCAGAAAAGGGAAAGACAGGGACACTGGTTAGCAGCCAGAATGAGCGACCCCAAACAAACTCCAAAACGGCAGAAAACGCACTGAAACTAACGGAGCTCTACGGAAGTATAGATCAAGAGCTCTTTGCGTACAATAGTACCAAATTAACGAATATCGATGAATGGGCTCAACAAACGCTACAAGTTTTAGAAGTAAAGAACACAGATCCTTTATGTAGGGAATCTGCACT
>JAXCLM010864382.1:0-11332 GCA_035583075.1 Eurycea guttolineata | reverse complement strand
GTTTTGCCAGCATCTAATCACACCTGTTCGCACTCACACCCACAAACCGACAATCCCTCCTGCTGCAGCCCACTTTACCACTATCCATCACATTACCGCCCTACCCACCACCACCCGTGTCAGCCCATATATTGTGCTGTTCTCATGTACCTTACAAAACTCAGGTGCATAATTCAGGAGTATCATCGTTCAAAGTTAATTGTTTTTCTTTGCATTGTGCTTTGTGATGTTGTTCGAGCAGCCTGAAGAGGCAGGACCATACTTCAATATTCCCATATTGTGAAGTCCACCATTTTTGTTTTTGCCATGCTACTCCAATGCCAGTTGGCATGCCTCAAGATGAGGGTCAAAGCTTAAAATTAAGCACATTTTGAACTTGAGTGTTTTTGCAATGCAACATGTTGGTATACTGTTTATCTATGATACAGTTAATATGCCTCACTGATCTTTATATAACTGAAACATTGTTTGTAATAAAGGTTGATTGAACTACAAAATAGGTGTCATTTACTGGTTCTGAGCAAAGCAAAGGGACCTTGGCTCGCACTCCCATAATGAGTGGATGCTGTTCACAGTGTGAACTGAGGTTCTTTGCTTTGATCAGAACCATTAATTGACACCCATGTTGTAGTTCAATCAGTCTTTATTATAAACAATATTTCAGTTATAAAAAGATGTATATGAAATGATGTATAATTTCCCATTCCTTTGTTCAAAACTCAGCTTGATACAGCTTGTACCATCGCCTTAAAAATACACTCGGGCAAAAGCGCTATCAGTTCAAGGGTTTCGACGGCCCCCTCACTCGAAGAACCTCAAATTCTTTACAGTGGCAAAAGCGTGGGTCAGATCGTCTACCACATTTATAAAAAACAACAAACAACACTTCTCATGTTTTGCAATGCTTGACATATCTAGTACATAATTTCTAACAGCTAGCACATCCATTATGAATTTGATTAAAAAATGTAAAATTACTGTATAATATATAGTTTTCAGTTCCCACATTTTGATGTTTTGGTAAAATTGCATGGTTGAAAGGGATTTACAATGCTCAAAACAATGTGAGTAATTTTTTTACTAATCCCTTTAAGTTCAAGATACAATATTAAAGATTGGATTGGTTCCATATATAGTCATTCAGCCCATGGCCCTCAATAATGCTCCTAATGAAGGCAATATATTTGACTCTATAAAAGTATGGTAGGCTTCAAATACACAAGATTGTACTAAACTGTTACTGCTAGCTAACCAGATTTTGCCAAAATAATTATGTGCTCTAGTTTCATCAGTTGCCATAATACTATTGAGCCCAAGGTCTAACAGGAGAGGTTTAATTAGGGTGGAGTGGGGAAAGGATCATATCTGGTGCCAGAATTTGGCTTCCATCTTTTCAAGGTTGGTAAACCCTCATAGCCCCACACTACAGAACCATACAGTGTGCAATCCAGCCATTTATATTTATAGACCAAATCAGATGTGTTATATCTTTCAGCAAAATAGAGCTCTAGTGCTTACATAATGCACTGGATGTAATTAAAGTTTTAGGTTAAATATTTTCAAGATGTTCTTTCCAGGAGCCTTTTTGTGAGAAAGAAATGCCCAGGTAATTACAACATTTCACCGTCTCAATAGGGCCTTGAGCCATATGGCATTTAAAATTGTAGCTTTTCTTCGATCTCCCAAATTCTACAATTTTAGTTTTTGACAAGTTGACAAGTCATTTGTATTGCAATGCTCCTGTAGCCTAGTTACATTGTTCTGCAAACTACTAGCCCAAAGGGTATATGTCGTTGAGCTAGTTTTTTCAATTTTTTATTATCCCCTGTGTCGCAAGAACCGGAGTATTTTTTTTAATGAATGGAGCAGAGGTGCAGGAGGCGCCGAGAACCATGCCACTGTTGAAAAAAACAAAAAACTCCAGGCCCACGAAAACATAGGGGCACCCAGCGGTGTTAATGGCCGATTGGGTCAAATCAGTCAACCTGAACACGTAAAACAGTGTAATAAGCAAGGAAAAGCAGAAATATATTCTTGGAGCCAATTCTGGTTGTGATAGACTTGGGACCATCCAGAAAACCCTCTAGTTCTCTAGTTCTCTAGAAATACATTAGATACAATTGGTGCAAGACCGACTTTGGTCGCAATAGGTTGAAAGAGTTCACCATTCACAAGCCATTTAATTTTCACCTATGTATTTTATAACGCAGAGCTAACATATAAACCAAATTTGCATTGACTCCCAATCGCAAAGGTTATACTCAAAATTTCTCACATGGTACTCTATCAAAAACCTGTTTGAACTCTATGAAACATGCAAATACATTTTTTTTGGGTGGAAATATTTATATAATCAGAGTGTCAGCGCAAGACAATGGTCCAGGGTAGAGAAAACCTTGTGAAATCTCGCCTGTGTATAGAGTAAGATATTATTTTTAGATACCCACAAGTCTAGGTCCTCAAGTAAAATCTTGGCAAAAGCTTTCCCAGTGGAGCCGAAGAGAGTCCAAGAGAGCAAGAATCCTATAACAAACTGGAGTCTGTTTCTTACCATTCTTGTACAGCTGGAATAGTACATAACCTCTCCATGAGTATGGGAGAGAACATGATCTAAAACAAAATTTAAATAAAGGGAAGAAGAATTTAGCCCACTTCTTCAGATAGAGCATGAGACAGTAAGGGGCAATGTTGTCCGGATCCATGGCATGCCACGGATTAAGTTTGCTTAATAATATCAGTAATATCCTGAGACATACAAGCTCTCTCAAAAGCACTAGAGGGCAACTCAAGCCCCCATGATGAGGAAGGGACATAACAAGGGACATAAAAATATAAACTAGAATTATATAAATGGCAACTCCCCTCCATATTATTTATATTGGGCGGTGACTTGAAAAGCAATGAAATATACCAATTGCCAAAACATTTTAGAACTGCAATTGAGTTTTTTCTAAAAGGTAACCAATCCACATTAAATGCTTCTTTTTCTTAGTTTTTAAAAAGATACAATACTTTCTTTTTAATTGTTTTTGTTCTCTTGAATGAAATGCACCACTTTGTCTCAGTAGGTTTACACTAGGCCAACATTTTTTTCTGACCACCTTGCCTTCTTTGTTAAACCAATCAGGCATTTTACTTGATTCATATTTTTACATATCAGTATCAAAATTAATGCTAGATATTGCATTAGAAATTCTGCTGTTTGATACCGATCAAACAATTAATTATGATATAGGGGTAGGGCTTCATTATCTAAAAGATGCTTTATATTTGGTCTGGTACACCTATTCCAGTTAGTATATGTCCCTGACTTAATTTGTACCATAACTGCCCGGGAAAATAAAGTTGCGGAGCTGGAAGCTTGACTAGTATTGAATGACAGTATAAGCTGTGTGTGGTCACTATCTCCCAACCATATCACATTTAAACTCTCAAATCTACCAACATTTTCAATGAATGTGATCGATAAATCAATTCAATATTTGTCTTTAACCCTCATAAATGTGATAACTGAGCAAGAACTCATAAGTCCTTGGCCATTGAGCATTGTTAAATTATTTCCTACAATTATATCCCTCACAGTCCTAGATTGTACAGAGCGAGCAAGAGGCAAAAACGGTTCTACAAAATTCTATTCTGGTATGGCTTCATATAAACAATTAAATTCCATGAAGACCAAAGGATTTATACACGACATATTAAAATCACCCCCAGATATGTAAATCGTTAGGAAAGGTGTCCAAAATGTCTTGCAAGAGTAAATGAAGGGTAAGTGTTTTTCTAAATTAAGACAAGCCAGATGCACATAAATGTTTAATAATAAAACAGTGATTACTGTTGGACTCATTTGACAGTTTAATCCATCGACATAATGCCACAGGAAAATCCACACAGGCATTTAAAATTTAACAACCAGCATTTATATTAATTAAAGTAGCCACTCTACCTGCATTGTGGTCTTTTGTTGATGGCGAGGCATGTTATAAGATACATGCAAAACTGTCAAACACAATTTCCAAAAGAGACCAGGTCTCCTGTAAGAAGATAAAATAAAAGTCTTTAATATTATCCTAAACTTCCCTCTGCTTCACCTTTCTTATCACTGAACAGTTCCATGACATCCTTGCCCAAGGCTGATTTCAGGAAAAACTGTGAGGGACATTGTTCCAAGTTCAAAACATCATGCAAGAATATTGAATCCTTATCAACAGAGCCTGCCGTTGGTACATCTGATACACCAATAGGAAGGCCTACATTTGTAACAAGAGCCCTGTTGCAAACGTTAGCATAGGAGTTGTTCTGTACTATACACATTTGTTTTAGCAGTGTTGCCTAAAACCTTCATCTGTTCTTGCTCCAAATACTTCTGTTTCTTGCTTTTGGTTGGTACTACTGTAATTCCTTATTACATTTTGACATTCCATCCTTAGATTTTGGGTTTTGGGGTGGGGTTGTATACACACATTTGGTTTGGCCGATATCAATGCACATGACTAGAAAAATTGTGATTGGGACCATTTAAATCTTTAATAGTAGAATTTAAAAAGGTAAAAAAAAGTCGTAACTCTGGCATTTTCCAAGGAGACATTGGATATTATTTAAATGTGGGAAGATTAACAAGTGTTTATCATGGCCATCTTCCACCATAAAAATAGGTTTAAAATGGAACGAAAGAGGATAAAAATCAACACCTATGTGGATGTATGCTGAAAGCGAATTGAAATATAAGTGAAAGTGATTTGTCCAATGAAGATTAGTGTAAGGTGAATTATGATACAAGGCAATGGAAAGAATCATGAAGCATCTCAGTAAGCCAGTGTGGAATTGTATGGGTTTTCCTGCATGGGTATCAACTTGACTCTCCCTTTAAGCAATTGGATGCACTTCTGATGAATTTCTCTTAGGCTTAACATGGCACCCTGCCCTACAGGACTAGCTTCCATGAACAAGTTTATCATGCCTTGTGTTGAAGTATGCCATTACATTTTATGCAAATAGATAGGCTTTGATAGGTTGTAAAGACATTTCACATACTTGTGCCTATTCCCTCTTTGTGTGTTATTGGTCAGGTTGAGCTGGAGACTTGGCAGGGTTACTAGGCACGGAATATACCTGGCTTGGGTCCAACACCATAAAGGCAACCCCAAGCCAATAATAATGGAAACTCAAAGCTGACAGTATTTCCTTGCTGAAGAAAGATGTTTCATCATTTCAAGTAGTTGAATGTGTAGCATGTATCACTGTCTGGTGTACAGAGCAAGTTTAAAAGAGGTTTCAACAGAGCTGGCTTTGTTTTCTGTAGGTGCTGGAGGAGGGAGGAGCACCTGCACCGGCATACATAACATCAGAGGCAGCATCAGCGCAGCGGAGGAGGATAGTAACATCTATCTATGCCCGCAGAGTGAAGCCTTTATAGAGCCTGTATAGAGGTAAGCTTTAAATGGCATGGTGAGGCCCAGAGCTCCCTTGCTAGCTTTGACCAGAGTTTGTGTTTAACAGAAAATGTACAGTATTTGAAGCTAGGCAAGTACTCCGGGGCATGGTATGGCCAAACAAATAATGATTGTGCTCATGGCCTTAGTTGTGCATTTATCAAAGCTCTGATTAAGGGTGATGTATCAGCCTTGTATTTGCTGGTCAAAGGTCTGCTGTGGATGAGTGCTCTCACAAAATTGGACTGTAAGATTGTGGTCTCAAGATGTAGAGTCAAAGGAGAAAGTTGGCCTATGTAGGTTTTGGCTCCTTCAAATTGAACTCTAGGAGCTAAGACATGGTACAATGATCATTAGTTAGCTGACTAACTCTCCTATGAACCAAAGCTCAAAATACTGACACAAAGATGACTAGGTACCAGGGGCAAATCTCAGTGCTATGGTACAAGTGATGTAGCGATAACCTGAGCAGCTAAAGCTAGGAACAGTCAGTGTCTAACTATGTGAATGAGATTTCTTGATTGTCGAATGAGTCAATCTACCAATGGTGAAGTGTTTAACAATAGCAGTGGGTCTTTGGCTGGGGTAAGATGCTTTGGGTCAGAAGTGGAGGAAGTGCATATAGGATTGAACTTGTTTGGTGTGAGTGCCCATGATGTGTGGGAGTTGGGTGGGTGGTTACTGTGAGGAGAAGGCAGGATTTAAATAGGTAGATTTAGTGGGCAAGGGCTGTGAGAATGGTGGGCTGATGGGCAAGAACATAGTGGATTAGAAGGAGGAGCAGTGAACAGTGGCCAGCAGGTGATGAAGTAGGAAAGAATGTCTGATAAGGTTGTTTAGGGGGTGGCAGCAGAGTAGGGTGGTATTTAATGGTGCAGATGATGCATTTGTGGCTGTGATAGGGAAGGCATGGTATGAGGTGTCCTATTAGAGCAGGTGTACTTGCAAGCATTTGCTTAAGGGACACATTGTACGATATGGGTTTGACCGAGTGCCACAGTAATAGTATGAAAATTTCAGGAAAAACAAAAATAGGGAAGGCAAGTATTGCAAGATGTGTAAAGTGTGCAATATCAAGCATACTCACTTAAAGCAAAGCCTAATTTTAGTGTCTGGGAATCAAATTCAAGGTTTTCTTTAAAAAATACTGTCAATTTTCTACTTTTTGGAGATGTTGGGGGCCGCAACAAATGGCTAGGAGGGCCGCAAGTGGCCCTATGGCCGTTCTTTAAGTACCCTTGTACTAGAGGAAGCAAATGAAGAAGTGAGTGGGAGGATTGGTGTGGAGTGCAGTGAGAGACTCGCAAGTAAAGTTTGGCATGTTTTAGAATAGGACTAGTTTTATAGATGTAGAAATGGCTGTGCGGCATTCAAGTGGGCTGGGTTGGTTTTGTGCCAAAGTTGGCATGGACCAAAGATTGGGTAATAAAAGGGAGTGGCGATAGATGTGGGCTAATTGTGGTGGAGGATGGGAAAGGGAGGATGGCATCATGTAGTAGTGTGAAAGGTAGTAATATTTTAGAAAGATGTGGTGAGAACACATGATGATGAGATAAGTATGAAGGTGACCAGGTGGTGTGGGGATGTTAGGGTAGGAGATAGTAAATAGTTGAAGATAGAGTGATGCAGAGTTAGTTCATGTGTGCAACAAAGGATGTATATGATACAGCATCTTAGAGTAGAAGACTAGTGATGAAGTATGTAATGGGAAATAACAGTGATTACGAATGTGGAAATGCAGAGTGTTGAGTGGGTATTGTTTTGGGGATTAGCAGAGGATAGCATAGTAAGTAGGATTGTGTTAAAATATGTATGAAAACCTGTGTAGGATTTGGATGGGTTGGTGATAAGATAGGATTGGATAGATATAACAGAGATAAGTGATTATAGGAATTGGCAGGGAATTAAGCAGGAAGGTCTAGACCAGAGAGGAAAAGGCGATGAAAAGATTTTTGGAAAAGGAGTAGACGATAGGATGGGCAGAAAAGGTATTGAGAGATAAGACAACGCTTAGTGGTCATAGGGTTGAGGAAACAGTGTTGAGGGATAGGTATACAATATGATGTGGAGGAAACCTGTGGCTGAACGGATAATAGGGTGGTGTTCATATAGATAATAGGAGCTTGAATAAAAAAAGAATATATATTATTATATGTTTGTGATAGATACTTTGTACTTATAGTGCTAAATCATGCTTAGATATTTGTGTTATATGTTTTTTTCTTCCAGCTCTGAAGCCTGGATGTACTACAAGTACTGCTGTTTCTGTGACTGCTACTACTAGCACTAATACTACTATTGGTAGTACTACTGCTGCTTCTATGACTACAACTGGTACTACTTGTACTACTAATACTACTACCAGTAGTACTACTGCTCCAGCTGCTGCTTCTTCTACTATTATTATTATTAATTAATTTATTGCACGCTCTAACCCAAGGGTATCTGAGCGCACACAAAAACAAAACTGACAAACAACCAAAGTAAAATCAGTTTAAGAAAGTAAGACCACACACAGTGCAGAGGTTTGTAGTTTCGGAGAAAACAGGCTGGCTAACAGAATTCAGTCGAATATTAGTACTAGTACTACTACTGCTGCTACTACTACTACTGCTGCTACTACTACTGCTGCTGCTACTACTACTGCTACAACAACTACGAAACTGATCCCTGGCCATGTGACACCATATCATATCCTGCTCGATCAAGAAAAAATGGAAAGCTCAGTGGTTTAGGAGTAGCCTAGGGCTGGTGCCAGAAAGGATGGTAAATCGGATAATCACAGAGAAGAATGATCTGTAAGTTTTGCTCTACTGTATACTCTCTAATATTTTTATTGTGGCATTCATCCACCAAAAAGCAAAATAATATGTTTTACATGTTTACTGGAGAAATCGCTTCAACCTAGTGTCTTTAACACAGGTGCCCAATTTTAGTGTGTGACATCTCCTTCACCCTTCACCCACTAAGCTGTTGTGTCAGAGCAAAGCGAGTTATGGGCTGTGCATGCCAGCACAATGAATGCTGATAAATGCATCTTTTTATGCAGAGAGTGCATTTCAAGTAAGCCTGTTCGAACCTATTGAAAAGTGCTTTGCAAACTTTTTTGAACTTTAAATGAAGTTCTTAAAAACTTGCAAGCCTTTTTCGAACTTTTGAGCTGTTCGAACTTCCTTCAAACTTCACTATAAGTACCAGGTTCGATGGGGGTTAGAACAGTTCATAGCACGGAGTAGCTTGCGAACGTTCAAGCTTTTCGAACTTCATTTGACCACACTGTAAGTATCTGGTTTGATGAGGTTCGAACAGTTCAGACCACATTTGTATACAGAAAATGACTTTTTTCAGTAGCAACAAACACAAAACAGGAAATTCAGGGGTCCAACATATATGTGTTTGCGTGAGCAAGCACTGGCCTGTGCTCTGCACTGCAAGCTAGCAGGCAGGCCAGGAATCCAAAAGGCACACTGAATCTCTGTTCCCAAACCCAAACAGGAAACTCATGGGTCCAATATGTGTGTTGCATATCAAAATATTTGAGGTGGAGCCCTATCCAGCCTTCATCATATCATAAAAGCAACGAAATGGTGACTGTGAACCTTTCCACATTATATACAGTCATCACAAACTCAAATGAACTTTTACAAACTTTTTACAAAGTTCGTAAAACTTTGTAAAGGTTCTAACATTAAAAAAATTCTAAAATATGTAGATTCTACTTTACAAAACTATTGAAATTGCACTGAAGTTGTTTGATGATCAATATTAATATTTTCTTTCTTTAATATTTAAAAAAATGTGTTGTACTGTCTAATTGTTATGCAACACACATTAAAAATATTATTTCCCAAAAAATGTAAACATTATCAAAGATTACATAAAAAAATCATTTTAAGTAGAATGGGGCCTATTCACTAAGGGAGAGTAAAGTCTGAGTAGATCCATGAGAACGCTACTCCGCCTTTACTCATGAGCACAGCCTGGAGTTACTCACAAATTCACCAAACTGTGCTCATGAGAAGGCCCCATCTGTAGCCTTCTCAACTCACTGAGCAGCTACTCATGGGGCTTGCCCACGACATGCCCACTTCTGAGTAAAGCTACTCGTGTGTAACTGCTGCTGCACACTCGTGCCCCATTGAAATTCAGAAGCAAGGAAGAGAGGAGAGAAAAAAAGATAAAGGAAGGAGAACAGGAGAGAAGGAAGAAAAGATACAGAGGGAGAAAGAGAGATGAAGTGAAAGACTGACAGAAGCGAGATTGCAGTAGGAAAATGTCAGAAAACATTTTTTACAGAAAAAAGGTATTTTAAAATCTGGCATACTTATGTTTCTTTCCTGCATTCACTCTTTCATTTTCAATGCTTACCTGTGCATATGCACTCTCCTGTGTGCAGCAGCGGAGCTCACTCTTTCCTTCTTTCTGCTCAGGGGCACTCGTACATTACTAAAAGAATTTGGACCTTTTGACAACAAGATATGTGCAATTAATGTAGATTTTCTGTGTATTTCTAGTAATAAATTAGCAATTTGGTTTTTATAAATAGTTGTGGTGACTTATCCCTTTTTTGCTATTATTTTTTTCATTAGTTTGACGAGCATCGCCTGCGCCGTTCATACTCATGTGAAAAAAAAAAAAGAAGTACAGAACTAAAAAGGACGAGTTCTGTATCTGAGGGCATGATTATGACTTACTTGACGTACGTCACAATCATGCGCTGTGCAGTGGTTGGCTGTGCCCCTTGCACAGCACCACATGCACCCGCCCACCCTCAATGTTGCTCCTCCTCATCAGCACTTGCGCTGGAACGCATTTGCGTTCCAGCGCAAGTGCTGCTGGCACTGGTATACAGCTGCCGTGGCACAAAGGGGAGCGATGCCGCGACCGCCGGACCCGCCCCCAGCGAGATTAGGGCGCCGCGGGGAGAAGTATCAGAGATGTTAACTCTCGCTAGCAGACGAGCACTCTCTGCTGGTTTCACACTGTAAATTCTGCTGCGTGTCCGACAGCAGAAGCCATCTTGGATTGGGAATTTCTCACACTTGTAGTTCTAAATGCATGCGAATATGCAGTCCTGTCTTTATGTCTTCACTTCGTAAAGCACACGGAAGTGCACGCTTGAGGCCCTCGCCAGCCGCCGTCTCAACCATTACGTGCCATTCGCCAGGGTCTGGCCTATCAGCACTCTCCTCATCAGTGGTGGCGGAGGGGAGTGTCGGCCTCTTGACGGAGTGAGAGGCCCGAGCAGCCTCTGCAGCTTCCTCCGCGCCACCGCATCCGGGTACTTCGTGAGCATCGACGCGCACGCGGACGAATGCTTCAACGAGCGGGTGACCTCGGGCACCAAGATGGGCCTGATCTTCGAGGTGGAGGAAGGTGGCTTCCTGGAGAGCGACGTGGAGGTGAGGCCTTTTGTGGCCGAATGCAGCAAGTGGGAGCAAGGTCCATAAAAGCCCTGCAGGCCTGGTGCCGCCACGCTGGGGGCTCCAGGTCATAAGAAGGGCTGCTGGGGAATGAAGGCAAAGGGGTAGCAGTGAAGGGCAGGAAATGGAGTATGCACGTGGTAGGAGCATAAAGTAATGTGTGTCACAGGAGCAGGTGCTGGGGTTAAGGAGAAGAGGCACGCAGAAGGGTGTGGGTGATGTGCATGTTAAGTGAATTGGCTGTCCTGGAGAATCCTAGAAAGGTGGTGGGTTAGGAATGGGGACGTAGGATATGAGCCAGGGTTACGGTGTGACCGCTAGAACGGATTGAGACTGGGGTGACCAAACTGTCAACTTTTTGTTCGTTGCTGTGTTGTCTGCCCCCGACCCTCTGTTCGTTGCTGTGTTGTCTGCCCCCGCCCCTGACCCTCTGTTCGTTGCTGTGTTGTCTGCCCCCGCCCCCGACCCTCTATTCAT
>JAXCLM010863275.1:0-11351 GCA_035583075.1 Eurycea guttolineata | reverse complement strand
AATACAGACACAAATTGTTTTGTCTCCTACGAGTTCTTTCTTCCGGAGTAAGAGGAGCCCTAACCGAACCCAACACCATAGGTTCCACTGAATCAAGTGAGTTGGAGGGAGGGACAGAGACTGGAGGACCACGAGATCTAAAAAATGGAAAACCCCTCTTCCGAGAGGAACGCCTATGCTCAATTCTTAGAACCATAGCAATCAACTCAGATAGGGTGGTGGGCAAAGGGTGGACCTGTAACAGAGCATCCTTGTACTCGTCCCTAAGACCCTCGTGAAAAATTGAAAGCTGTGTCTCTTCAGCCCATCCCACATCAGCCGCCATCGCCTGAAACTTCGTGATGTATGAAAGAAGATCCATACTAGACTGTTTAAATCTAAGAAATTCCAAACATCTAGTGGCAGCGTGTTGCTTCTCCCCAAAGACAGTCTCAAAACTTGCCCGAAACATATCAAAATCATCCAATACAGGACTTTTCTGTTCCACCAAAGGCACAGCCCATTTCAGTGCATTGCCTTCCAACAATAAAATCACTTGAGTAGTCTTTTGTGTGTCAGTCAAAAATAACTCAGGCCGCTGAGAAAACATTAGCTCACACTGAACCAAAAAAGGACGAAACCCATCGGGGTTACCCGAATATTTCTTGGGCAGTGTCAAAGGAACATGAGGAATGGGCGGGACGGGAGCGGGAGACTGTGGAATAACTACTGGATTAGAAACCGTCTTAGGTCTAACTGGGGTTCGGGCCGCTTGAGCTAATTGCAAATCATGTATTGCAGAAACACACGATGATATCTGCAATTGTAATGATTGAAAAGCTAAGGTCAACTCATCCTGCGGGGTAGGGGTCTGATCATTTATGTCAGAGTTACCAGGCAGAGGAGTCGTTGCGGCCAAATTGTCCATGTTAGACGACAGTAGAGTACGTAGCGAGAGCCTAACCCAAATATTTGAGAAAAGACCCTTCGGCACGAACTCCAAAACCCAGGGGCCACTGATTGCAGGAATCTGTAGAGGGAAACAGAAAAACGTAGAGAATTTAGACACAGGAAAATAAAAAATACTAAACGAAGGTAAACTAAAATAAATAAATATTAATTACCAGAGGTTGACCCCAGGCACGTAAAATACCAAGTAGGTGCCAGGAAACCCTTTCGCAAGGGCTACCTCAAAGTACTAAAGCAGGGACAAAGATCCAAAAGGACAAAGTGACAAATACTGAAACCACAAAGACTGGACAAATAACATATAACAAGTTTGCAAAGGTACCAGATCACAGTCCAAAAGAGTAGTCAAGTTCAAAAGCCAAAGTCAGTAACCTCAGGTATTATAATCAGAGTCAGAACCAGCAGAATAGTCACCAGACAAAGCACAATCCGAAATACCAGAAAATCAGTCCAGGATCAAGTAGAAACAGGAAAAGCACAAATACAGGAACAACAGCAAAGATACTCCAACA
The DNA here is from genome assembly GCA_035583075.1 of Eurycea guttolineata. Taxonomy (NCBI): domain Eukaryota; kingdom Metazoa; phylum Chordata; class Amphibia; order Caudata; family Plethodontidae; genus Eurycea; species Eurycea guttolineata. The sequence goes on along the minus strand of JAXCLM010863275.1, from coordinate 9,891 downwards.
AAGTCAATGATCAGACCAAGAATGACAGAACTCCCTCCCTTAAATAGGGTGACCAATCAAAGAAGATTAGGAGTTTCCCTCCAAAAGATTCCACCAATCAAGACCGAGTATAGAACCTCCATAGCAAGGTCAGGCAATGTCAGGCTATGAAGTAATAAAAGGAAGGCGGCCATTTTGTAACCTCCCACATACTAAGAAGCAGAAATGATTGTGTCAGACCAGAAAGGCTCTTTGGGATAATTGCTTTGACTCCCCGGTAACACCACTGGAAACATTAAGACATAAGTAAAACAAAAGTTACCCAAACAAGTGAGTCTTCCTAACCCCACAACCACTGAGGCATTGCCTTCTTCCAAATGTCCTAACGTTCACCGCCGCCCCAGCCCCTTGCCAAAACCCCGTAGCTGCCGGCGCCGCCCCAGCGTGTAAACAACACGCAGCTCTTCTTATTAATTAGCCGCCGCCGCCGCCGCCCCTGTATGCAGCTAATGAGACCGCCGCCGCCCCAGGGCAACAGGGACGCGCGGCATCCCAAAAGTGCAGCAGCAGCTGCCGCCGCCACCCCAGCCTGGTGCGCGGCCAGCGAAAACCGCCGCCGCCGCCCCAGGACAAGAGGGAAGCGCGGCAACCCCAGTGCGCAGCAACCGCTGCCGCCGCCGCCCCAGCCCAGCGAACGAAAAAACGGGAGCTGCAGCAGAAGCTGCCGTCCCAGCCTGAAGCAACACGCGCGGCTCAGAAAATACCATGACAGCCGCCGCCACCCCCTTCCTTGAGCACAGAAAAAGCGTCAAAATACACAGAAGCAGAAATACAGTTACAAAGGCAACAGAAAAGAGAAGGTAAGCCCAACCAAGGTAATAACTAACCTGAACTAAAAATGTGATAAAGATTAACTATAATGCCTATTTACTTTGACCATAATAGGTTCTTGTGAATGTTGCCCTTAACTGTTTGCCATAGTGCTTTGAGGACCTAGGATGTCCTAACATTACACCCCCTTTCAAAAACGGAGCCATGGAAGACTTGGAGAAAAGGGATGCCAGATTGCATGCACGAGAAACAGAAGTCCTAGCGGGCTTCAGCAGTGAAACATGAAAAACTGGATGGATATGCAAAGAACGAGGCAGATCCAACTTATAAGCACACTTGGAAACCAGTTTTAAGACTTTAAATGGACCGATGTACCGTGGCTTAAATTTGGCCGCGCCCGGTAATTTAATATGCTGTGTGGAAAGCCAAACAGGATCCCCAACAACATACTCAGGTGCCGGACGCCGCTTCTTATCGGCCTGCAATTTCATCTCAGCTCTATATTTCAAAAGCATAGCCTGAATAGCCAAAATTCGAGCTCTGTAAGAACCATATAAAGAGTGAGCAGGGGAATCAGAATGACCAATCTCAAAGACAGGAAGTGGCCTCGGGTGATACCCCAAAAGTGCATAAAAAGGAGTAACTCGAATAGCCGAATGCCACTTGTTGTTTAAAGCAAATTCTGCCCATGGCAAATAATCCACCCAAGTGGCCTGAGAGGAAAGACAGTATAATCTCAGATAAGTCTCCAGGTCCTGGTTGGATCTCTCAGTCGCCCCATCCGTCTGAGGATGATAGGCAGTCGAGAACCGAGCATCAACCGACAACAAAGAAAGAAGTGAAGTCCAAAATGCTGCTGTGAATTGGGTCCCACGATCAGAGATAATAACCTGAGGCAAACCATGGAGTCGATAAATATGCAGAATGAACAAATTCGCCAAAACCTCGGCTGTGGGCAATGATTTCAATGGTGTAAAATGGACCATTTTAGTCAGCATATCCTTAACCACCCAAACATGTCGAAAACCCCGGGAGGGAGGCAAATCCACGATGAAATCCATCGTAAGACAAGACCAAGGCGACTCTGGAATAGGCAAAGGAACCAACAGACCAGCCTGACAAGACCTATCCGACTTGGACCGAATGCAGACCGGACAAGTGCGAACATAATTCTCAACAGTCCCCTTCATGTTAGGCCACCAAAAGTTCCGCTGTAACAATTCCATTGTGCGAAGCACTCCTGGATGCCCCGCAGCTTTGGCCACATGAACCATTGCCACCAATTCCTCCTGCAACACCAGAGTAGGGATCCATAATCTAGACGACTTATAAACCAGACCCTCCACAGACAAAAGAGAAACCCTAGGAGGCAACGGAACACTAGCAGTAGCCTGACGCACATCTTCCAAAAATGACGACACCGGGGTATTCACAGAAGCAAGAATACAATCAGCCGGGAAAAAAGGTAACACTGGGTTAGAATCAGTCGGAGATGCGTGCATACGCGACAATGCATCAGCACGGTAATTTTGAACAGCAGGCCGGTAAGTAATGACGACATTAAACCTAGAAAAATACAGAGCCCAACGAATCTGACGCGGATTAGATGCCGTAGCTGTCTTCAAAAACGCCAGGTTACGATGATCCGTATATACAGTAGTAGGAAAAACAGCACCCTCCAGATAATGACGCCATTCCTTCAATGCCCCCTTGATCGCCAAAAGCTCTTTATCGGCGATGGTATAATTTTTCACTTCAGCAGTAAACAGATGGGAATGAAATGCAATAGGCCGAAGAAACCCATCAGTTTCCTTTTGCAACAAAATAGCCCCCGTAGCCTGATCAGACGCATCACACTCCACAAAATACGGGCGGGAAGGATCAGGGTGGGCTAAAATACAACTGTCCGAAAAGAGCTGGCGCAAACGAACAAAAGCGTCCTGTTGGACCTCCGTCCACAGAAAAGGAACACCCTTCTTCAATAAAGCCGACAACGGTACCACAATCTGGGAATAATGATGAATAAACTTGCGATAATAATTCAAAAAACCCAGATACCGCTGTAAGGACTTAACATCTCTAGGCGCTACCCAATCCTGGACCGCCTGCATTTTAGTAGGATCCATAGCAAAACCATCTGCAGAAATAACATAACCCAAAAAGGAAACCTTCTCCAAATGAAATTGACACTTCTCCAATTTCGCATACAAAGAATTTGCCTTTAGGCGTTGCAAAACAGTACGTACATGTGTCACATGGTCTGGAAAAGTATGAGAAAAAACCAACAAATCATCCAAATAAACCAAAACAAAATCCAAGGTGATGTCATTAAAAATAGAAGCCATAAAAGACTGAAAAAAAGCTGGTGCACTGGCCAAGCCAAACGGCATGACAGTATATTCAAAATGGCCCAGGCGACACATAAAAGCAGTCTTCCATTCATGGTCGGGCGCAATGCGCAAAAGGTTGTATGCCCCACGTAAATCCAACTTAGTGAACCACCTAGCACCCTTAACGTGGTCAAACAAAACAGAAATCAAAGGTAAAGGATAAGAAAAAGGAATTGTGATCTCATTGAGTTTCCTAAAATCAATACATGGACGCAATTCAGTCGAATCTTTTTTTGACACAAAGAATATTGGAGCTCCCAAAGGAGAGCGAGAAGGCCGAATGAAGCCTTTATCCAAGCTGTCCTTAACATACTGTTGCAAAACAACGTCCTCCTTTGGTGCCAAAGCATAGACTCTGCCTCTAGGCAAAGGGGCATCAGGAATCAAATCGATCCTACAGTCAAACTCCCTATGAGGAGGAAGGGATTGGGCTTCAACCTTATCAAAGACTGAAACCAAATCATCATATTGAGACGGAATAGTATGAACAACTGGAGCCAAGACCTGACACTTCCCAGGAGTCTGTACAAGTAAAGGAACTGAAACCCCCTGTATCACCATAGTCCTTTGTAACCAATCCAACTGTGGACAGACCTCAAGAAACCACGTGAGACCCAAAATCACCGGGAAGGAAGGGGAAGTAACGACTTGAAACATGTGTGCGGAAACCAACGTTTGAACCAAAAAAATTTGTAATGGTTCCGTCTGCGAAGTAATAGTATTGTTAGTCAAAGGAGTACCATCGACCGCTGCAATCCGCACCGGACGAAGCAAAGTCTGGACAGGGATCCCCTGGACTTCAACTAAGGACTTGGAAATGTAAAGGTTAGGCGCCCCTGTGTCCAGCATAGTAAGAACCTTCTCTAAAATCCTCCCTGTTGGCAAGTGAAAATCCAAATAAACAAACACATGATGATCCGAAAATGTAGACAACGGACCAATGGTATGGGAAACTGACTTCTGGGCCTCCCCTATTTCCCCTGAGGAGCGGCCCTGGAGTTTCCCGCCTGCGGACGAATAGGACAACGACTCAAAAAATGGGAATTAGAGCCACAATACAGACATAAATTGTTTTGTCTCCTACGAGTCCTTTCTTCCGGAGTAAGAGGAGCCCTAACTGAACCCAACACCATAGGCTCCACCGAATCAGCAGAGCTAGATGGAGAGACAGCTACAGGAGAACCTCGGGGTCTAAAGAACGGGAAACCCTTCCTCCGTGCGGAACGCCTATGGTCAATTCTTAAAACCATCGCAATCATCTCTGCAAGGGTGGCGGGCAAAGGATGGACCTGTAACAGAGCATCCTTGTACTCGTCCCTAAGGCCCTCGTGAAAAATCGAAATTTGGGTCTCTTCAGCCCATCCCACATCAGCAGCCATTGCTTGAAACTTTGTAATGTAGGAAAGGAGATCCATACTGGACTGTTTAAACCTAAGGAATTCCAAGCATCTGGTGGCAGCATGTTGCTTCTCACCAAAAACATTCTCAAAACTTGCACGAAACATGTCAAAATCATCCAACACAGGACTACTTTGTTCAACCAAAGGCACAGCCCATATAAGAGCGTTGCCTTCCAAAAGTAAAATCAATTGAGTGGTCTTTTGTTTATCAGTCAAAAATAACTCGGGCCTTTGAGAAAACATTAACTCACACTGAACCAAAAAAGGACGAAACCCATCAGGAGTACCAGAATATTTTTTGGGCAGTGTCAAAGGAACATGAGGGATGGGCGGGACCTGGGCGGGAGATTGTTGTACAACCACTGGATTAGAAACAGTCTTGGGTTTTATTGAGGTTCGGGCTGCCTGAGCTAATTGTAGATCATGTATCGCAGTGACACATGATGATATTTGAAACTGTAATGACTGAAAAGCTAACGTCAACTCATCTTGCGAGGTAGTGGTCTGATCATTTATGTCAGAGTTACCAGGTAGAGGAGTCATTGCAGCCAGATTATCCATAACAGAAGATAGTAGAGAACGTAACGAGAATCTGAACTCGAAAATAGAGAAAAGACCCTTCGGCATGAACTCCAAAACCCAGGGGCCACTGATTACAGGAATCTGTAGAGGGAAACAGAAAAGAAATGTGGAGGAATTAGACACAGGGGAAATAAAATATCCTAAAGTAAAATAACCTAAGTAAATAAACTATATTTACCAGAGGTTGACCCCAGGCACGTAAAATACCAAGTTGGTGCCAGGAAACTCTTTCGCAAGAGTCACCTCAGAGAACTAAAGCAGGTCCAAGATACAAAGGACAAAGTGGTAGATAAAGTAAACACAAAGACTGGACAAACAACAAAGAACACAGATAGCAAAGGTACCAAATCACAGTCCAAAAGAGTAGTCAAAACAATGGCCAAGTCAGTTATACCAGCAATCTCAATCAGAATCAGAACCAGCAGAATAGTCACAGGATAAACAGGATCAGAAATACCAGAAAATCAGTCCAGGATCAAATAACTACTGGGACAGCAAAAGTACTGGAACCACAGCAAAGAAACTCCAACAAGGTCAATGATCAGACAAAGACTGAAAGAACTTCCTCCTTTAAATAGGGTAGCCAATCAAGGAAGATTAGAATTTCCCTCCAGAAAGATTCCACCAATCAGGGCCAAGAATAGAACCTCCATAATAAGGTCAGGCAAGGAAGTTATAAAATGAAGGCGGCCATCTTGGAAACTACCTAATACTATGAATCCACAAGAGCGTGTGAAAACATGTCCAGAAAAACCCCCTTGGAATATTAGACCCAAATGGAATGTTCAGAGTAAAGAAAACTGACGTGACCCCGTAAACAAAAACGTCCTCACCCCATAATTACTGAGGCATAATTGTCCGGCGTATTAGCCGTGACCTGACGCACGCCTGCCTCGAAATTACTGAGGCGTAGTCTAAACGGCGTGTTACATGCCTAAAAGTTTATACACGCCAAAAGACCACCACCGCCCCAGCCCTGTACTCCCCGCTGCTGGCGCCGCCCCAGAGTGACAAGAGCGAGCGACCAGCAGCAGCAGCTGCCGGTGCCTTCGCCCTAACCTGGTGCGCGGCTGATAGCTGCAGCAGGAGCCGCCGCCGCCGCTGCCCCAGCTTAAATCAAGATGTGCAGCTCACCAGGACAGCGACAGCCACAGCCCCCAGCTCACTCCGGACGTGTGGAAGCCGCAGCCGCCCCCCCAACTCACTCCGGACGTGTGGAAGCCGACCCCAGACCTAAACCAGAGGGAAGCGCCTGGCAAGGGGCAAGCGTTTGACACAGGGACACCAACACCGTACTACTTGAAAATAAAGACAACAGGTAAGCGCACACAGGAAAACTAAGGCTAAAATACACTTACAGGGTAGTCTAATATACCAATTTACTTTGGCCGTAATAAGTTCTGGTGAATGTCGCAATCAGTTGTTTGGCATAGTGTTTTGAAGACCTAGGTTGTCCTAACATTACACCCCCTTTCAAGAACGGAGCCACCGATGATTTGGACAACAGGGAAGCCAGATTGCATGCTCGCGAAACACGCACCCTAGCAGGCTTCAACAAAGAGACATGAAACACTGGGTGGATATGCAAAGAGTGAGGCAGGTCCAACCGAAAAGCACACTTGGAAACCAGTTTCAAAATCTTAAATGGACCAATGTACCGTGGTTTGAATTTGGCCGCGCCCGGCAGTTTGATATGCTGTGTGGACAACCAAACAGAATCCCCAACCACATATTCCGGGGCCGGACGCCGCTTCTTATCAGCCTGTAACTTCATCTCCGCTCTATATTTCAAAAGCATAGCTTGAATAGCCAAAATCCTAGCTCGATAAGAACTATACAAGGAGTGAGCAGGAGAATCCGAATGACCAATCTCAAAAATAGGAAGTGGCCTCGGATGGTATCCCAAAAGCGCATAAAAAGGAGTGACTCGAGTAGCCACATGCCACTTGTTGTTTAAAGCGAATTCTGCCCATGGTAAGTACTCCACCCAAGTGACTTGAGAGGAAAGACAGTATAATCGCAGATAAGTCTCCAAATCCTGGGTGGACCTTTCAGTCGCCCCATCAGTCTGAGGATGATACGCAGTCGAGAACCGCACATCAACAGACAACAGAGAGAGAAGTGAAGTCCAGAATGCTGCCGTAAACTGGGTCCCACGATCAGAAACTACGACCTGAGGCAAACCATGTAGCCGATAAATATGCTGAATGAACAAATTTGCCAAAACTTCTGCTGTGGGCATTGATTTCAATGGCGTAAAATGGACCATTTTAGTCAGCATATCCTTAACCACCCAAACATGCCGAAAACCTCGGGAGGGAGGTAAATCCACGATAAAATCCATCGTAAGACAGGACCATGGCGTCTCGGGAATAGGTAAAGGAACCAACAAACCAGTCAGACAAGACCTATCCGACTTGGATCGAATGCAAACTGGACAAGTGCGAACAAAATTCTCAACCGTCTCCTTCATGTTAGGCCACCAAAAGTTAAGCTGTAACAACTCCACCGTACGCAGTACTCCTGGGTGACCCACAGCTCTGGCCTCATGAAGCATTGCCACTAATTCCTCTTGTAATACCAGAGTAGGGATCCATAACCTAGACGATTTATAAACCAGACCCTCCACAGATAAGAGGGAAACCCTAGGTGGTAGCGGAACAGTAGCTGTAGCCTGACGCACATCTTCTAGAAATGAGGACACCGGGGTATGTACAGAAGCAAGGATACAATCAACTGGGAAAAAAGGCAACACCGGGGTAGCGTCATTCTTAGACGCATGCATACGTGACAATGCATCAGCCCGGTAATTTTGAGCAGCAGGACGGTATGTAATGGTAACATTAAACCTAGAAAAATACAGTGCCCAGCGAATCTGGCGAGGATTCGAGGCCGTAGCCGTCTTCAAAAATGCCAGATTGCGATGATCTGTATAGACAGTGGTAGGAAAGACCGCACCCTCCAGGTAATGACGCCATTCCCTCAATGCCCCCTTGATCGCCAAAAGTTCTTTATCGGCAATGGTATAATTTTGTTCAGCCGCCGTAAACAAATGAGAATGGAACGCAATAGGCCTAAGAAACCCATCAGATTCCTTTTGTGACAAAATAGCCCCCGTAGCCTGATCTGACGCGTCACATTCCACAAAATACGGCCGTGAAGGATCAGGGTGAGCCAAAATACAACTTTCTGAAAAAAGCTGCTTTAAACGGACAAAAGCCTCCTGCTGGACTTCCGTCCACTGAAAAGGAACATCCTTCTTAAGCAATGCTGATAATGGCACCACAATCTGGGAATAATGATGAATGAACTTGCGGTAATAATTCAAAAAACCCAGATATCGTTGTAAAGACTTAACATCCTGAGGAGCCACCCAATCCTGGACAGCCTGCATCTTACTTGGATCCATAGCAAAACCATCGGCGGAAATGACATAACCCAAAAAAGAAACCTTCTCCAAATGAAATTGACATTTTTCCAGTTTTGCATATAAAGAGTTCTCCTTCAATCTCTGCAAGACTGTACGGACATGAGTGACATGGTCATGAAAAGTATGAGAAAAGACCAACAAATCATCCAAATAAACCAAGACAAAAACTAAGGTAATATCATTAAAAATGGAGGCCATAAAAGATTGGAAAAAGGCCGGTGCACTAGCCAACCCAAACGGCATGACCGTATATTCGAAATGGCCCAGGCGACACATGAACGCAGTCTTCCATTCATGGCCGGGCGCAATGCGCAAAAGATTGTACGCACCACGCAAATCCAACTTCGTGAACCACCGAGCACCCTTAACATGGTCAAACAAAACCGAAATCAAAGGCAAAGGATAAGAGAAAGGAATCGTGATGTCATTGAGTTTTCTAAAATCAATGCAGGGACGCAAGTCAGCCGAATCCTTCTTTGACACAAAAAATATTGGAGCCCCCAAAGGAGAACGAGAAGGCCTAATGAACCCCTTATCCAAGCTTTCCTTAACATACTGTTGTAGAACAACGTCCTCTTTTGGCGCCAAAGCATAGACCCTGCCTCTAGGCAAAGGGGCATCAGGAACCAAGTCAATCCTACAGTGAAACTCCCTATGGGGGGGGAAGAGACTGGGCTTCAACTTTATCAAAGACTGACACCAAATCATCATATTGTAATGGAACAGCATGAACAACTGGGGCCAAGACATGACTCTTTCCTGGAGTTTGTATAATTAAAGGAACAGAAATCCCTTGGAGCGTCATAGTCCTCTGCAACCAATCCAACTGCGGACATACTTCAAGAAACCATGCGAGGCCCAAAATCACCGGGAAGGAGGGAGAAGTAACCACCTGGAATGTGTGTGTGGAAACCAAAGTCTGACCCAAAAAAATTTGTAATGGTTCAGTCTGTGACGTAATGGTATTGTTGGTCAAAGGGGTACCATCGACCGCCGCAATCCGCACTGGATGAAGCAAGGTCTGGACGGGAACCCCTTGAGCCTCCACTAAAGTCTTGGAAATATAAAGGTTAGGTGCCCCTGTGTCAAGCATAGTAAGAACCTTCCTTAAAATCTTCCCTGCTGGCAATTGAAAATCCAAATAGACAAACACGTGATGATCTGAGAACGTAGACAATGGACCAATAGTATGGGAAATTGAATTCTGGGCCTCCCCTATTTCCCCTGAGGAGCGGCCCTGGAGTTTCCCGCCTGCGGACGAATAGGACAACGACTCAAA
>JAXCLM010862165.1:0-11357 GCA_035583075.1 Eurycea guttolineata | reverse complement strand
TCTCTGCAGCTAGTTTTATTCTCCTGCTAACAAACACGTCCTCTGAGAACCAGTGTTTTCCCACTGCTTCCTCTTTTGCCCTTTTGATCTTAAGAGGGGCAACTCTATCAATGGCTGAGCAGTGATGTCAAGATAACGGTCAACCATCGCGTCAAGATTAGTGATAAGTCCGGAGGAGGACATGAAGGGGCACAGTATGTCATCAAGTGATTTTGTAGTTATTTTAACCAAATTTCTGGATTTAACCAGTTGTCGAGGTTTCAGGTTGGCCCTTACTGGTTTATCTGGACAGGCAAGACCAAAGCGGACTAAGAAGTGGTCTGACCAAGGACAGAAGGAGGGGTCAATATCTAGAAGGGTGAGATTAAATGTCAGCACCCAGTCGAGGGTATTGCCTTCCTCATACGTAAGAGGGTGAATATGTTGCACAACACCCAGAGCCTCGAAAGTCTCAGTAAACTGTCAGTCAAATTGACACCTTGCTGATCAGAAGTGTCATCCGCCCAGAAGTTGAAATCCCCCAATATATTGCATTCACTGTCTTCTTCCTCCTTTTTGTCAGAAGGAACCACCGTTTTCTTAAGTGAGAACGTGGCCCCACTGTGCAGTCTCCCACATGGTTCATGTGAGTCACCCACTCTGTATAATATCTTCTGTAATATCTACACTAAGCCCTTGCTTGATAACCGTGATACTCTGGAGGTAACTTACATGAACTTTAGTACATACGCACCGTTAACAACGTTTTTGTGGTCATTCAGACATGGATGCCTCAACACCATCTTTGTCTGATTTACGGCAAGAATGACACCCTCACTGTTGATCTTGCGCACATCCTCAAGAAGCACCCTCCTTAATTTTCATCCTTCACCAGCTCTGATAACATCATTCCTGTCTTGAAATCTTGGTTTCTACATTGACGCAGAGCTCACCATGACGAGACAGGGTAACGCCATAGTCTCCTCCTCTGCCTATTACCTAAAACATATCAGCGCAATCCAACTGTTTCTCACCCCCATCAAATGTGCCTCTATTGCACATGCAATAATCGGGACCATGCTGGATTATTGCAAAGTGCTTCTGATCAGTACCTCACAAAAAACATCACCAAGCTCCAGACCTTACAGAACAATGCTGTAAGATTGGAATCTGAATTGGAAAGGAGAGACCAAGTTACCGCGGTCAGGAAGAGCCAGAACATTGAGTTCAAAGGCCTCTCTCTTAGCCACTGCTGTCTCTCTGACTCTGCACCTCCGTTCCCTTCTACCAACTTTCCTGCGTCTTACCACCCGCATACTCCTACACTTCTCTACCTACAACATGCTTATCATTCTCAGGTTCAACGGCAAGAGACCTGGCGGGACCTCCTTCAAGTTCCTGGCCCTCAGCTCTGGAACTCTCTGTCCAATGCTCTCTGCATGAACCCTCATACTGGCACTTTCAAAATCCCTGAAATAATTCCTATTCGTCTAACCTCCTTGTCACAGTGCATGATAATCTCCATCCTCTACCCCCAGTGCAACCTCTACCGCATAACCACAACCGAGTCATGTCGAAATGTACCTCAACTGAGCCATCACAAATTGTAACATAACTACTCCACTTGCAACTTCTGCTTGTACCTCGTAACCTAGTCCTAAATGTCTTCAGGTTTAAATGCAAAATAACTAACTAAATAAAAATAAATCTCAGTACTAATTTATTTATTTGATGTTGATACATGAATAATGTAACATGGCTATATTAGGCCAATAATGCCTCATTTTTTTAAATTGCCAGTGGAGAACATAAAAAACACAATGCCCATCTATAGATTGGCCTCTCTTAGGAACTGCACAATTAATACACATAATGTACAAAAGGTGGAGTTTGACACAAAAGCAATATTCAATTAAAATACTTTGAATGACAAAGGGCATTTGCGCCACAAAGTCTCAGGGCAGTTGCGGGTTGCCCGCAATGCATTTTTTTCTAGCTAGGTTCCAGAGACCATAGGTATTGAAACTTGCATATTCCTTGTTCACCTTACTCATAAAATCATTTTGTATACCCTTTCTCATGGATACATCATAAACCCTTTTTCTCTTAGCATAGTTCATAATTTGATCTGGTAATTCTTAAGCCACTCTTTTAACCATATCTACAGAATGACACACTTCTTCTGATAATCAGATGCTCCTTTTCCTTGTACAGATTATACCCCTTTACTCATTGCAAACATTACCAAGCCTATTTTACCAGGGAATTGTAAATTGCATATTCTGTCTGTGCTGTTTCCAAGGGACAAGAACATTATTTTTATTTAATTTGTTATTCAATGATATATTTGTGAAGGACCAACCAATCACACTGCAAAAAAAGCTAATATTACATTGTCAAAAGACAATTCACTTGCTTTATGCACTATGCTAATGCTCTATTTTTTCTTGTTTTTCTTATTTTATTTGCAGAATGGGAGCATTAACTTCTACAAGAGAAGAAAGGTACGCTTTCATATTACATGCAGGGCCATTTTGGACTCATGGAAATGTCTGTAGTGTGTTTGTTTGTGTGTATGCTTTCTGATCACCATGTGTCTCCACCATGGATGGTTATTCCTAGAGGCCCCATCAGTAATTTCAGGTGGAAAAACAATCTAACTGGGTGCATCAATTTTCAAAAATTTGTAGGCTAGTGGATGTGACATTACAAGCACTTTGACCCAACATTGATCCCCTGATAATGTGGCACAGATAAAGTGCAACAGGCTTTTTTTATTTCTTGACTGTCATAGTTTTCAGGGGTTATGCCACCACCATCAAAATGGGTTACTTAATAAAAAAAATAAGCAACATTTTTTTTAAAACTTTTTTCCCCAACTCATTTCTATAAAAGTTATAGATTTTAGAGTCAGTTCTCAGGTGGAGGTCATGAAGTATTTAAAGGCCTCATTTAGGGTGTGCATCTTCTTGTGGACCATCGAACACCTGGTCACGGTCAGTCTGCCTATTTAGAAATGTGTTTAACTGGGGCAAAACTGCAGGTGGAGTCATTGGTGGTTCATCTAGGGATAGCCAGCAGCATTGTGGGAGGGCGACAATGCCTATCATGGTGGGGACATGCCAATCTGCAGAACCATTGAGGAGGTGAGGAATATCTCTCCCATGGCAGACGGGGTCTGCCATGGCAGAGATAGCAAAGCTGCATTTTGCCCACAGCTCTGAGACCTCTGAGGCACCCCACCACCAGCCAACAAAGCATGATTTACCACCCCAGGGTTCCCAAAGCTGTGCCCAAACTATTTTTTGGGGGTGTTGTGTCAGGGCAGCCCATTGCTGGCAGATTCTATACAGTGAGGCAATGCCATATGAACTTATGTAAGGTACTGCTGGTGGTGGGGCAGGGTTTTTGCTGCCTGGTCCGAATATCATAGATCAGCTTAGGATTTTTACACTTCCCACCAGAGGGTGGCGTCTCGCTAGATGAGGTCCTCTGTGAACTATTTACCAGCATATGACAATACACTGGCATGTACATTTAACAAAAACTTTATTCTGCCATAGGATAAATTATAGCCCAAGGCTATTATTTAGGATCATTTTAAAGTATGTGCTGGCAGAAATACCTAACTGCGGTTTGGGTGGTCCCTCTCTGACCCCTGTGTTGGAACTGGCGTACCTTATAAACTGTATGGATATACATAATGTTGTTAAAGTGTTGGTTAAACAGTAGTTTGGTCTAACATTTAAATGCATCTGAAACAGCTGGTTATACATTTAGACAGAGATCATTCAAGTATAATATAAAAATGACTTTTTGTGTTAGTTTATTTGACTACTGTACTACTGGTCGGTGACAAATATAGGTCTGGCGTTTGAATACCAGACTGTGGTCTCAGTGTGGCAGGACCATTTGGGGCATGCATCACTGAATGAATACCGCTGGGGGTTGTATTACAAGCCACCACCATGGTGAGTATGTGAAAATAAATGAACTTAAAATAACTACAAAAAAGATACAAAGAAATTGTGCTTACAGGTGTTGAGTCTTTGGTCTCTGGCACAGCTCAGCATGCCTGGGTGGCAGTTGCCTGGCTTTTTCAGACACCCTGCAACTCTGGGTGCAATGGGACTCTGCTGCCTCTCCCATGGCAGACCATACACTCCATGGAATGGGTGATAGAGAAGATGCCCAGGGAACCCCAGGGATGTGGGTTACCCATTTAGTCCACTGTGTCCTGGAGAAAGACATGTTGCTACTAGGTTCATTTGAGAACCAGCAATGCAAGGGGTAAATGGGCAGAATAACCACCTACATTGTCAGTTAGATTATATATTTAATTATTTAATACATATTTTCTCATTCTTTACCTCAGTACTAAAATGAACAATGTAGGCAACATAACATTTAAATGAAATGTCTGATACACTCAGATTACAAACGTTTATGGGAGTGTCTACATATAGGCCCTAATTGTGAGTTTTACGTTAGAGGTAAAACTTGATTAAATATTGCCTGATTAGGACTTTACAATACATTTCAAGTTCAAATAGGATTTTACTGAAACTCATAATCTGGTTGATATTACATAGGAGCTTGCACATAGAAAAAGCACCCTTATTATGAGTTTGAGCAAAATCCTCTTTGAACTTGACATTTATTGTAAAGTCATAATCAGTCAGTTTTTACTCCAGCTTTACCAATAAAAGCAAAACTCATAATCAGGGCCATGGTGATTATGTAAACATTCAAAATCACACCACAAAATGCCTGAGCCCTGACAGAGATTGCAGGTATTTGAAATCAGTGTTTTGATGACTTGAACAATTAAAACAAAAGACATTGCATTGAGGAGGTAAGAACAGTTAAAAATGAAAATAAACACAAGGGTGTGAATTGTGCCTTTAATAGACTCCTGCACACCCCTGTGTCATTTTGACCTGACAAAAGGGTCACCTACTATGATGAAAGCTTTCAATTAATGATTTATCTTAATTAAGGTATCAAAGTATTGTTCGGTTTAGGTAACACTATCTATAGAATGTAGTGTTTAAAGAGTTCTTCTGTAGAAGCATGTACAGTACTCTACGTGTAGTGTAATTCTGAATGTGTGAATCCGGATACTCATAAACCTATTGCTTTCCTTTGAGTAAAATTTGTACAGTACTGCATAGGCATTCTGCATTATAGACAGATGTAAATTAACAATTGGCAACTTCATGTGTTTGTTTATCTTTTGAACCCCTGCAGGAGTATGAAATTATCTCCAAACTTGTGAAGTTGCAGAAGTCCTGCAGTAATTATTACCTGCACCCCAAGCCGCGCGTGTCAACTGTACTCAACCACATTTGTCTACTAACAGAAGACGAAAGGTACATATGAGGGGGGATGGGGACACAAAAGTAAAGCAAGTGCTGGAGTTCTTTCTTCTACCAATGTTGAAAGAACCAGATTAGATAAAAAAGATGTTTTCGTAATATACCGAAAAAGTTCCCTCTCATCAAACAGCCTCTGACATTTCATAAAGACATAACAGAGCACAGCCCTTTCCAAGCTGGATGCAGACCCTTTTTTGGCTCCCAGCATAGTACATTAATTCGCTGGAGGATCACAAGGTCTTAAATTACATGATGGCCCTTTCTGACATTCTAGTGCCTTTTCCTACATGGTATGTGATAGGCAGGGTTCTTATAGTGAACTGAATGGTAATGCTGCTTCTTTTACTTTTATTTTATTGAATGTATACAATACTTACAGTACATCTACACATTGTGCATAACAATATTGATACACTTTTACATTTAATAATAATCACAGTTTTAATTGATTAATGCATACAATGAATATATTCAGGCAAGGTAAAGACAAAAATAAACAAAACCTTAGGTCGACTGTTGCTGGAAAATGTTGAGCAATTTAAATGAGTAAAAAAATGAAATGGCACATTTCATTTATGTAAAGACAGCGTGAAATGATATGCAGATGACATAGACATTTACCAGAACTGATTTAAAAACAGTACAGGGGAAGAACTGGATGTTGAAAAGGCAGAAGAGAAGCCGTTATTGTGTCTTTATTAAATCAGTTTCCTTTAGTGAATCTTACATGCATTTCATGATAATATCAGCATTGTAACCATAAGCCACATAGGGTCATATTGTTGCAACTGAACGTGCAGCAGCCTGCATGTGCAATAGGCATGCAATAAAGTGCACACCTGGAAGAATGGGCTTCATAAGTGGGAATGTTTACAACTGCTTCTTTCATGAAACATTTTATCTATCAGGCGATAGTGGCAGAAAAGCTGAGAAATGGTAATGAAAAGAGCAAGTAAATGCAAAGGATGTAAGGACGAACTCCTGTTGTCATAAGTCTTGATACACTACACAACACAAATGTACAGGGAAAATATAATTAATAGAAGAAGAACCAGTTTTAATTTGTCTGGAAATTAGAAAAGTGTCTCCATAATATCTGAAACTCTTCAAGTGTACATGAAATAAGACAAAGAAGCGCAGAAAATGTACTTGATTGGGCCTAAAGAGAAAGGAAATGATTTCCAGACCAGGGCTGGAGACAATTAAAAACTACAGAGGATAGAATACTATGATGAAGGAGAAACTAAGAAGCAAATAACTTAATTAAATTGAGAAACCAGGTCATATTCTCCAACAGGGTAGCCTTTAAAATAGTCATGGTCAGCTGAAATGCCAGCACAGTATAGATTTCTATTTCTGCAGGCCTTGTTTTATTGGAAGATGGAAGTAAGAACATTCAGAAGGTGAAAAATAGCTCATGAAAGGCAGTCAAATGTTCCTCCAGACATTAGTGAACCCAGAACAATTAAATCTAGGGCCCAGGATTCCTTGATAAGAGAAGTTGTTTTTTCAGGAAGGCATTTCAGGGACAGCCTAGACCTGAAATGTTCCATTCCATTAGATACACAGAGTTGTCAAGAATTAGTAGATTAGGGTTATCTGATGGGTCTGCGAGGGGAAGAGGAAACTATAGATGAACTTGAAAATCAGTAGAAGAACAAGTGTTGAGTTTGGCAGAAACGGATCATCAGTTTCATGCCCACCTGTTGATTGATCACTTGAAAAAGTATTTTGCTATTCATGGAGAAGCAGGGGGAAACCATGGTAGGTTTCCATGTGCCTAGATCGTACTGTTGCTCAGTCGAGAGAGTCTAGCCTTCAAATGATTAAACAGAAAAAATGAGTGTTAGAGGTCTATGGTGTATGAACCCCAATGGGAGGAGCGATCGTGAATCATCTGGGCAGAGTCACCAATCACTGTAGTCTCTGGAGTGGGAGAGAATGACAGCACACAATTGAATTGGAAAGATCAGGAAGATACACATCTTTGACAAAACGGGAGTGTTAAAGATAATACTGCAACCAATCCAGGGCAACATCTGGGGATATTTTGAGTTGATTTTCAGTTCAGATCAAACCAACTTTATTGAATGTCGATAATATCCCTTTTCAATATCAACAATCGATGCAACATATAAAATCATCAAAGAAAGCATCTACCTAAAATCACTTGAGTGCCATGAATACTGTTCATAAAATGTTCTCAACACTTTTCTACTTCTTAGCTGATTTGATAAAACATTTTACAGCAATCATGACTTTAATATTAGTTAAATAAAATATTTGTTATGAAAGCATGGTCTTGCTTGAATTTACTATATTTCTCAGTATCGGAAGGAGCTAATGACCCTAGACTCCATCATCAGAGGACAACCAGAAGAAAAATGTGCTCAGTCATCCATTGTCTTTTTATCACATTCAGATACCCTTAAAGACGCTGGAATTTTCCTCCTTCCTCCCCATAATTTACAGAATGGTAGAAACCCCATCGTGAACCTCTGGAAGGTCAAACTGATTTCAGTATGCACATTCACTGACAAGAACACCTCTTGGGCCCATTTAATTTGTTTCACTGAAATGATCTTGTGAAGGCAGACTACACATGCTTTGATATCCTTCAACACTGTTAACCTGAAAACATGTTGGTTAAGCAATCTCACTGTCGTCAGATAGAGGGATTGTCCTAAAATCCTTCCAAGCTGAAATATAAAATACATCTTTCCAGATCTCCCTTTATTAAATTTACTGACCAATGTATGTCAGGCACACCATTTTTGAGGGAATTTGCTTCATCATAAAAACAAACTCATATATTTAAAATACTGCAATTTACTTTTATAGAATAAAGCCATCATTAATAATCTCAAGTCTAAATGGAGCCACTGAGAATAAATTTGCTAATATTTAAATTGTACAAGAGATTATATTTTTGATGACAACTACAATTACACACCATATAACCACCTGGAATGAGTTTTGCTCTGTAAACTTTTACACTTGTGAATGTGAACCATAAAAGGAATTAAGATGGGGCCTAAAACCTGGTAAATCGGTTGATAAGTGACTTATCAACTGACTTACTGAGTCCATTATCAAGTTTTGGGATTACAACTATCAAAACGTGATAATATCAAGTGAAACTTTAACGAGTGAAATCACTCGATGTTATCGAGTGTCTTGACTTGATAAAGCTTTAAACTCGATAATTCAATAGTCCAAGACTATTGTTACTGGGTGAGTCATAATGAGGGCCTAAATCTATGAAAACCCCTCACTACAGACCTTTGTGTTTTTGCTGATGGGTTTGACAAATAATTTTTTTCTTAAATGTGACAGCCAGATACTTAAACTCTATCGCATACAATCGATCAGACTTTAACCAACAGGTGTCCTTTTTCATTTTTTGTCCAAACTGCAAAATCTTTGTCTTCACTATGTTTATCACGATACAAAATTACGAGATCATCTGAAAAAGATAACAAATGGATAAATACCCCTTTTGCTAATGGAGGGAAGGTACCCAGTAACCTTGCTTCAAGCCCTGATAAATTGGAATTTGCCTTGAATTGTCCCACTGTTTGAGCTGGTTCTGTGCACGTGTCAGAGTGTAACTTTTCCAATTCCTTCAACATATCTCGTCTCATGCCCCATTCTTGAAACTTCTTCTGCTAAATCTGCCTGTTTATACGAGTTGAATGCAGAGGGCAATTCTTAAATAGGCAAGTAGTGTGCCAATATTCCAATTTTGGTCCCAATCGGGCATTTCAGAATCCTACATTGGCCAATGTTGTGTCTCATTTTCCTGAACCCATTTTACGGGCACCTATTCAATACCCGGATTACTAATTTACAGTAGCTACTAGTGTGCCTTGTCTAGAACATCTATTAAAGCTTTGAGCCCTTCTTATATGCTGGCTACAAAATAGCCCATTCTAACTATTTGGGGTGTGCCCAATATCAAATGCACAGCTAAACATTCGGTATAAAAATTGGACCATACATTAATTTTATAACTTCAGGAGACAGGCGGCAACAGGGGTTTATACCATGACTTGCTGCTCCCAAAATGTTGACTACCTTTATTGCGTTTTCAACCCCTGCAGATAGAGGTGAGCTGCAAGTCATGCAAATCCTGAATTTTACTTGAGTCCTGAAGTGGGCCAGCTCAATCCACTTTTTCTCCAGCCCAGTTTGGCCATCTTTTTTCCTTTGTATAGTATTTTAGGCCCCTTTTTTTCAAGTTTTGTAGAATTTTCAGCAATTTTTTTATGTGGGCCATGTTTTTGGTCCTTGTCCAACTCTGCCCTCAAAAGATACTAATCTTCTACTAATGTCTAGGAACAACGTCTGACCCTCTTCTTCCCTTTCACTACCATAAAGAATTTTAATGTGTTCCACCCATTCGTTTTCCTTCCCATACATCTGAGCGATCTTGCGGTCTGCTGAGAGAATTTGCTTTGACACAAATTTCCATAAAATAAAATGTAATACATTCTCCAATGGCAGCATTGTGCATTCCTTCTTCATATATCTTTTATTGAGTTTTATATTGGTTATTAAATTGTTAAACTTCTCCCATTACCCATTTTTTCCACATTTCCCTCAATTTTGCCTGGTACATTCTCTTAAAGCGCAAACAATGCAAAATTGGGTGTCAGACCATGCTTATTTAGCTGTGTTGTGCCCTTAAAGTCTTTATTAAACATTTCTGCTAGACTGCTTGTTTTTTTATTACAAATCTGCAGACTCTTTATTTTTTTCTAGATTATTAATAGGGCCTGGTGACATCCCCTACAATTACAGTACCCTCCAATATTCATCCAAGATCTATCTGATCTAAAAAGGATACTTTAATAATTAACCAATTTATCCCTGATTACCTTTTTATAACCCCTTCACATCTATTTTCCCCTCTCTTTTGGCTTCTTTTAAAATTCTGAACGGATACTTGATCATGCAAGAAACTGAATGAAAATATAATCTAGTGTGGACATCCCACAAAAGAAAGGATAATTTGCTGGAGAGTCTAGTGGGGATCAGCCATTCAAAGCCTTGTTTCCCCAGGTTATTCCCCAGAGGGAATGCTTCAGCATTCAGGCTTTTATGCCACGTCCAATGATTTTACATTCATTTCCGGTATATCAACCCGTGGAATATTTCTTCAATAAATACTGTATCTGACAATAACCAACAGTTAAAAACCTCCATGATACATAAATAATCATCCTTGAAATCATCTGTGATTATCCCTTTCATGTGAGTCAGCTCATTTAAAATGTGTATGCTGATGTGAGGGCTTGAAGTTTAGATTGACAAGCCAGACATACTATCTACCTCACAATCTATTTGACTGTATTTGAACCCTAATTACCAGTATCTTTTAAGTATCACAAAGATACACCTTTTCTACACCTGTTCTACTCAATCATGTGCTAGTGTTACCACAATGGCAAGGCCACCCTTGTTGTGACCCTTGTTAGATTTCTTTGCTTGTTGCACATAGGAGCTGCAACCACTAATCCAAATATACGTTAAGGACCAGGTTTCGTGCAAACAAATAACTGGCGCTAATTAACAATTTCCAAATAGTTAAATCTATTTGAATTATTACAATGCCTCACAAAGTTTCATGAATACACAATGACTTCCTAGTACAGACTGATATTATTATTATTGTTATTATTATTATTATTATTATTATTATTATTATTATTATTATTATTATTATTTATTTCTCTGTCTGCCTGCACCATACACCATGAGGAATCTAAGCGCAGGGCAAGAGAGCAAGAAAAGTAGACAAAGATAGAAGAGCAGGAGAGACTAAGAAACATAGTCAGCAGGCTTTTCTGGGAAGAGTGGTATTCCGAAGCCCTTCCTTCACTTTAAATTTGAAGGCAGAGATAGATTTCAGCGACAGGGAAAGCCAGACCCCTGAACGAGCAAGCCTGAACTTACCAGGAACAAGCATCCGCTTGTCCTGAGATCTCAGTGCCCGAG
>JAXCLM010861056.1:0-11365 GCA_035583075.1 Eurycea guttolineata | reverse complement strand
AAAGGGGAGAGGTTTAACAAAATGCAAAATAAAAAAATGTAAAAAGAAGAGAAAAATAAGTTAAAAAAATGCTAAATTAAAAAATCACAAAAAAAAGCCATCTTAACCCCTTAAATGTAGCGTTAAAAGTATGGGGCCTAATGTTAAGTCAATGGAAAAAAGGCATAAATAAATCAAGATCAGGACGCGTCTGACACATCCTCCTCAGTGAAGGGGTTAAAAGTGCCTGCTGTGTACTACTGCACTAGCTGCAAATGTTCTGCAAGCTAGTGCAGTACCACACATTTCCAGCAGATGGCAGCAGAGTACTGCTGTGGGACTGGAAGAATGCAATTTCCAGTCCCACAGCAGTAACAAAACCTGCGATGTACAGGTCCTGTCGGTGTGGCAGGACACGTTGTTGTGGCCACACCGCCACGATGTGCGGGTGCCACGATGTCAGGACCCGGGACGTGCAGGTTCTGCGTGGTACAGGTGGGCGCTGTCCCACATCGCGGACTCGTACCTTCTAGATTTGAGCTTTTGTCATACAGTATGTATGCTCTGACTAAAAAAAAAGATATACGGAGGGACTACATGGAAGAAAACTTCCAGAACAGACTAATGACCCACTCAAGATCACCAGCTGAGGCATCTATATTTTTTGTGTAGTCATGGGCAGTATCCACTATCATGGTTTCAACAGTGTAACTATAATACATTGATATCTATTGGCACTGTTAAAGGACATTCTAGAGGCTTCTACCTTAATTTGAACAGTGCATACCATCTTTCCAGAGCGGCCGAATGAGGCAAATGGCTTTTTATACTCCTGGCAATGTTTATGAGTACAAGGCTATGCCGTTTGGCTTAGACAGTGCCCATCTACTGTAGGTATTCTAGTGATCCATAGATCAAGCTTTTTTTCTTATTTTTTGCAAGTTAGTGGTATAGTTTTAACTTGATGATATTGATTTTTTGCTTAAACATTACCTTATAATCAAGCACACATGAAAGAACGTCTATGTTTCTGCAGTCAAATCTGTCACATGAATGCACTAATGCATGCCAGTTTTATCAGTTCTCCATTTTACAGAGGCCAGCTTCTTGTGCTGTAAAGCAAATACAATGCTTACCAGTTGCGGCTTTGTATCATGTTTCTGCTATTTTGACGGCAACCACCTAGGTGCTTTAGATAAGTAATGGACACTCATGCACACCTCAAGGTGAAGCAGCGTTTGTGGCTCTGAATCAAGCATTCACTTCAGCTCCCATATTTCAAAATAATGAAGTCCATTAGCTTTTATTGTAAATGCTGATGCTAAGTCAATTTAGAAAACTCATTGCAACATCCTGTTGCATTTTTGTTAAAATAACTCAATGCTGCAAAAGAAAGACGTTAGTACTTAGAACGGCTACTACTTCCCATCGGACGAGCCTGTTATCACTGTCATCAATATCTGTTAGGTGCAAGACATCCAAGAAAAATAAGAACAGACCACCACAATTTACAACTATTTATAAATGTAGGCTGTTGAAAAAGTAGGCAAGCTTGCTCGGCCGTCTTTCTTGTAGACTATGATTTTCAGACAACATAGGAGTGACATAGGAGTAAGTAGCAGATGCTCTGTCCCAAAAGTATAGTACTGGTGAGGAAGATTTGACCGAACTGATACTAAAAGACAAGATCTTCTTATATTCAACATTTCAAGATAAAGTAAAAAAGGAAATCAGCAGGACCAAACCATTCGCACAGAAATACATGTTAACCCTGAAGCATTCAGCTTTGAAAATGGGCTTTTGTTTTTGGAAAATCTTTTTATTCCAAAAACCCTACAAGAAACTTGTATATTGCATTGTTACTTTTTGTGGTTAACCATTCACAAAGATGTTCAAACATTTGTAATCACTTCTTCAATTAAATTAAGTTTTTAAACCAGAAACCTGCCAGATTGCTGCAACACTTGAAACTGTCTACACATCCTTGGCAATTCATTTCTACAGACTTCATAACTGATTTACTGTCCTCAGAAGGGTGTACAGTAATTATGGTCACAGTAGATACTCAGACTAATGCAGCACACTTCACAGCTCTGATTTCAGAAGCAGATATCGCTACATTAGCCACTGTACATACATGAGATACACCTACTCCATGGATTAGCAACCAAAATATTGCCTGACAGAGGTTCACAGAAATCCAATCCTATGTAAGAAACCAGCCCTTTTTCAGAACACAAACCAAGCAATGGTCAAACCGATAGACAACAGGATCTTAGAAGCCTATGTGCATACAGCTACTGGGTTTTCTCCATTTTACTTTCAGTAGTCTTTCATCCTAGGACTTTGTATGAAGTGGTCACCTCCCTTATGCAATTATCAATCTCGGATAATCAGGTACACAATTTGCAGAAGAATCACGTTAGCATTACAGCAGGTTAACCTCCCCCAAGCTTATTTGAAAATGTATTCTGACAAATTACATCAAACACCCAGCTATCAGGTCGGCCTAAATGTGTGGCTATCTTCATGTAAAATTACCTTACATTTTGCAACTATCCCATTTTGATGACACATAAAATTGGCTCTGCGGCTGTTCATTTACTCCTTCCTCTGTCCCGGCATGTCCACATAGTATTTCATGTGACCTTCGCAAAGCCAAGTCATTCTGGTCCTTTTAAGTCCCATTGTTCCTCTCTTTCCTGCTAATGGTGAGAATGTATGAGGTTCACATGATTTCGGTTGCCCCACGATAGGGGGAGCAGTATCCAACATCCTGTAGCCTGGAATGGTTGGTTATGATCCTTATGAGCATTCGTTGGTCCCTACTACACATGTGGTTGCTCCCTTATTAATTAAGGCAGTTTATACCCATTATCCCTCAAACCTGGGGCTCCAAGGAAGTGACATAGTGTTATATTCCCTTAACTGGTGACACAGAGGTCTAGCGCTGTTTGGTGGGGAGAGGTTCTTCAAAGCCGCTACTTACAGTTCTGGGATGTCCACAGGTACAGTTGCTAGCCTTGGTGTTGCTGCTGTTCTCTGTGATGTGCCTCGGGGGTGCCACGTGTGTTATCTACAAGGTAGTGTGTCCTCTGTGCATAGCCAGCCAGACAGGTGGCGGTCTGTGAGTTCCAGCACTGGGCTCTTCAGGGCTTGGCTTTATGTCAAGTGTGGATGCAGACACGCACAAGCAGAGAGCAGCCGTCATCATGAATTAAAGGGTGCCATAAACATTAGAGCATTAAGGCTCCATATTAAGGCCAAATGCACTGCACACTTACATAAGCAAACATTAGGCACTTCATATTACAGCATGGCAGATTCTTCCTGTCTTTGAAGCAACCAATGATTAAGTATCACATGGGATATCTTGTATGCCTGAGTTGAACTAAGTTGGCATATAACAGCTCCATTACATGGGTTCATTGCATTTTAACAGTCTTTGCTGTGTGGTCCTGGATTTTGCTTGTTATTAATTGCTGCTGTCCTCTACTTAACCCAGATCCTGTCTTGTGCTATTAGTAATCCGGTTTTGTTCAGGTGTATCCATTTCCTCATCTTCCAATTGCATTTTAGGTCTGACCCATTGTTTTTTGTGTTTTGCTCTGAGTTCTATTGTGTCCAGATTCCTTTGTTTCTTTTGTGGATTGCGGTTTTCCCTTGGACAACTGGCGTTACTCCCAGAAACTTAGGTGGACATCTGTCCATTCTGCCTTCCTTGGAAAAACAGCTGTTTCGGCAATCCAAATGAACCTACGAGAGCACCACTGTAAGACCTGCTATTAACACCCACATTGTTTCACAAAAGTGAAGTCTACTGGTCTGCTTTTAAATGTTATATTAGGGGAGTGATGATGTCCGCAGAGGGTCGGATTCTTAAAGACATTAGGAAAATAATTTCAGCCTAAGAGGTGAAGATGATGCACCTGGATGAGGAATATAACATCGCACATCTGCCTGTTACTTTAGCGCAGTTGATTGATTGTACGGCTGAGCACTTGGAGGCTTGCAATGATGAACTCAAACATCTAGCGATTTTGCCCCAGGCTAGGAAGTTCTGGTTGACGGACAAGTCTGGCCCAATTTTGGCTCGCTTGCTTAGGAAGGATAGGCAGGCTTTGCGAGTGCATAGACTGGTCATGCCTGATGGCTCTGAGAAGACCAACAATGCGGACATTGTGGCCACATTCAAAACATATTACCAGGACTTGTACACATCACACTTATCTAAATCTGTGACTGACATTGAGTCCTTTTTGGATGCTTTAAATCTACCTATTCTAGATCCTGTGGATGCTCTGCGACTAGAGGAACCTATTACTATATCTGAAATTCAGATGGCAATTAAGTCGCTGGCGCATGCAGAGCGCCGGGCAGCGATGGTCTGTCAACTGACTTTTACCACCATTTTTCAGGTTTACTTGCTCCTCACCTTTTAGAGTTATACACTGAGGCATATAATGAGGGAGGATGGCCTAATGGGTTGAATGAGGCGTTAATTACATTGCTCCCCAAGCCCACTACGATACCAACAGACCACACCTCGTTCAGACCACTGTCTTTGATTAACAGTGATATTAAAATATTGGCGAAGGTTCTCGCTAATCGCCTCAATCCTGTAATGTTATCAATGGGTGTAGAGCAGGCTGGGTTTCTGCCTGGCAGATCAACTGCGATAAACACTAGGAAAGTATTTGTTGCCCTCGCCTCACTTCCTGATAGAACTAATGCAGGCCTTCTATCATTGGCTGCCATGAAGGCATTTGATTCAGTTGAGTGGCCCTTCCTGTTTGCTACTTTGTCCTCATTTGGGTTTGGCACAGTGTTTACTAATTGGATCAGATTACTTTATACTAGTCCGAGCGCTCATGTATTGATTAACGGATGTGTATCAGAATCCTTTTGGTTACACAGAGGCACGAGACAAGGCTGTCCGTCATCAGCATTGCTCTTTGCAATTGTGGCTGAACCCTTGCTTCGTTTTTTACACCTGAGTATGTCACATGGGGGGTGGTTGTGTAGGAATCATCGTCTGCTGTCGGCAATGTATGCTGACGACCTCATCCTGTTCTTAAATAACCCTGAAACTGACGTACCACTTGTGATGCGAAATTTAGATGTTTATGGCTCTCTATCTAGGTACAGAATTAACTGGAGCAAAACAATGCTTTTATTGTGCATGAGAAGGTCGGTGATGCCTGTGTTTGAAGGTCCATTGATTGTTACATACTCATCCTTTAAATATTTGGGTGTACATGTTGGTATCACTCCCTCAGAGTGGTTCATGCTTAATTATGAACCCCAGTTGGCACACTTTGAACTAAAATGTTTGGCTGCCATTAATTCGTTCTTATGGGACAACAAAGTGCCTTGTGTTGCTCAGTCCACGCTAACACGTTCCTATGAATCTGGAGGGTTTGCTCTACATAACATGCGCAGCTACTACCTAGCTCCTCAGAGCAGGCATATACTTAAATGCGTGGCTGATGCTCCAACTGAAGTACAGGCACGAATTGAGAAAACATGGTACAATAAGACTGATATTGTCTCGTATATCTGTTTTCCGAAACTGCGACTTCCTGTCTGTCGTGCTCCCACATATGTCAGTGTACTGGCATGGAAAGACATCATGCGTTCTATGGGTGACATACATCCATATAGTCCCTATATTCCTTTGCATGCACTGACTGATGGTGTTTCCTTTACTCCTGGGGTGCTGCAGTGTTGGACGTCACAAGAGCTATGTGAAACACATGATCTTTAAGTTGATGATAAACTGCAAAGTGATAAAGACTTACTTGACCTAGCGGGAGGCGGGGTTAGGGATGTAATGTTACTACGTCAAATGAAGCATTGCATGAACGCCTGTTGGGATGATTTTGAAAATGAGCCTGTTGAGTCCAGACTGTTGACTCATGCTTTAACTACTGTGGCAGAGTCGTGCCAAATTTCTCAGATTGTTGGCTTTCTTTCAAGATACTCAGAGAGAATCTCTCTTGTTATTAGAACTAAATGGGAAACCTTAATTGGCGAGGAACTAGAGGATTTTCAATGGTACCAAACCTGCTCATTATCACGTAGTGTCATCATCAGCTAGATTACGTCTGATACACTATAAGTGGCTAATGCACGCATATCTTACGCCATACAAACTTCATTGCATGAACAATGCTATCAATTATAAATGTGCGGCCTGCTCTGAGTTGAATGTCCAATTTATACATGTGGCCTGGAGCTGTCCTAAGCTGAGAGTGTTCTGGGACTCTGTATGCAAAATTATGTCGGAGGTATGTGATTTGCCAATTAATCACTCTGTGAAGGTCATATGTCTCAACCTGCTTCCACAAATGTCTCCAATACGTGAACGTTGGGTTAACTTGGCGATAACAGTTGCTAAGCGACAAATATCTTGCATCTGGATGCAGGGCAAGGCGCCTACCATTGGGGCATGGCTGGCCTAACTGGTTTACTGCCGTTCTCAGAGTAAATGGATTCAGCGGCTGTCTCATACTGGTAGGCCTAGCAAAAATATTTGGGAATCCTTTTCGAGTTTTTTAATAAACTTCGACCCTATTAATGATATTGCTGTATAATTATTGAATGAAGTAACCATGCACTGTTCCATGCTTTCCCTCTTGTGTTACTTAAGTTCTCCTTGTTATATATACTTGTGTGATCAAAGTAGATATGTTAGATCATGGATGGACTTCCCATGCTGTGGTGTTCTCCTTTCATGACACTGACTGGACGGCCTCGTGCCTCTGACTGTGCACGATTATGTTCTTGCTGGATGTACCATGTTATTTTTTGTATTTTCCTTTTCCTTTGTTTTGTTTTTTTGTTTTTTCATATTTATTTTTATTAATATTTTTCATACAGAATTCATCATAATACAAAAATTCATAAAAAACAATACCAAATTCATCATCACAGAAGTTCATCCGTCAAAATACAAGTGATTACTATCAAGTATGTCATTATATCATTACTTCATTCCAGTGTATACTCCTTTTTTGGTCTCAGTCCTGATCAACATGAATTATGAGGAATCTTCATTTGTGGCTGTCAAAGATTGAACATAGCTGCTCAAAGGGTCCCAAATATTCTTTGGACTCTGCGTTGGAGGCATAAGAAAGTTAAGTTAATTCTCCTGTAGTCGACAGTAGATCAAATAGTTCAACCATCCCTGTATGGACGGTGCTGCACTCGAGATCCAGGTTCTTGCAATCATTAATTTTGCAGTGGTGATTGCAATTTGCATCAGACGAGTATTACATGGGGATATCTAAGGCAAGCTACAGAAGTAGATGAGGTCAGTGGTTAACTCAAACCTTATGTTGCACATCTGAGACATCGCTCTAAGCACCATTTCCCAAAATTTGTATACCACTGGGCATGACCATGTGAGGTGCAGAAAATCTGCACCCAGCATGCTACACTTTTTGCAGGATTCTTGTAGACCAGGATAAATAGCATTCAGTCTCTCTGGAGTATAATAAATGATGTTAAGAAATGTAAAATGTGTTAAACGAAGATGCATAGAGAAAGAGATGGTCTTTGTTGGATAGTAAACATTATCCCAATCTGAATCATCTATATCATGCCCCAACATGTTAACCCATTCACTCTTCAGTTTCTCTGTTTTTGGTATTAATAGCATTCGCAATATCTTATATAGTGCAGCAGTCTGATGTGTTTCATTTACTTTCGTTAAACAATGCGTTAATAAAACAATTTCTTCTGGCATGCGAGGCATTGTGTCCCATCGATCATACATGGCTTTCTTCAGTCTTGACCATATCATGATGTTTTGTAACCCTCCACCTGCCATGTCCAGGATATCTTTATCGTCTTGTAATTTATTATTCGAGAACAGGTCTTCTACTGTAAGCATGCCCTCCTCTTTCCATGGCTTCAAAACCTTTTCATCTAGATATTCATTGCCCACTTCGACATCCCACAAAAGAATATATGGACTGTACATCCTACCCTTATTAATTTGATTATGTACCTTTCTCCATATCTCCAACGTCACTCTGGCAGGTCCCATTACACTCCTGACCTTAGTCCTATTATCTGATAACAGTCTATCAGAGTGTGTGTCCCCAAACCATTTCTTTTCTATTTGTACATTAGGATTGTCAGAGGATTGAGACAACCATCGGATTGCATGGGATATATTGGCAGCCCTATAGTATGTTTTAAAGTCCGGGAGTTCGAAACCTCCATCTGCATATGCCTTAATTAATGTATTGTATGCAATTCTCGGTATCTTGTCATTCCATATACACGATGAGATCAGTGAACTAACTTGTGTAAAAAATTATTGGGGGATGTGCACAGGGACCGCATTAAACAGGTATAAAAATTTCAGTAGCACTACCATTTTGACAAGTGATTTGCGACCCGCAAGGTCAACTGGCAGAGCTTTCCAATCATTCATTTTTCTCTTAAGGTAGTCCAGTAATGGTGGGAAGTTGACTTCATATAATGCAGGGTAAGAAAGTGGAATCTGGACCCCCAAATTTTTAAAAGCTGAGCTAACTCTCTTCTTTTTTCTATTTTTTTACTACAATTTCTGTATCGTTTATATGTTCAAAATCTAATAAAAATAATAAAAAAAACAAAAGTGAAGTCTAGATGCCTATGCGCTCTCTGTGACTATAGTTGTATGACTTCCAGAAAATCATCCAGATTCATATGACAAATCTGAGTTTTGATAGTGTGCCATTGTCAAAGAGGAAGTACATGTGTGTTTGAAAAACATAGCAAAAGCCACTGGGGAGGAAAACTTCCTCTTGTCAGTGGATGTATTTTTTGAAGGGAAGATTAAGCTGATAGTGGGAACCAAACAAAAGGGAACTGTTAATAAAAAAACAAAGAACTGATGGAATTAACCGGTAATTTCATCCACCCTCTCATTTTAACAAAAGACGCATTGGGTGTCTGATACAGTCTGTGAGAAAACATTAAGATGGTCATATGATATAACTATCCCAGCTACACATTCTATGATACTAATATGCATCTTTCTTTTCCTTCAGACACAGCTGTGAAAGTTGTCTCCGGTGTAAACAATCAGCCTCCTGCCCCTAAAGAAGAATGTGCACTTGAGATCATAAAAGGTGGAGCCCTCCGTCAACGAGAAGTCTACTACGAATACAAAGCAACAAAAATACCCCTCTTGTTGAGGGCCTGGGCTCCAGACTTTTTGGATTATCTTATACAAAAAAATTACAATATCAATAAAATTGGCAAACAGTAAGTTTTCAGATGCCTGCAGCAGATATTGACGAAGGATGCGAATGCAATAATCATACTAGTTCAATGAACTGATACCTACTAAATTCCCTGACTGCTGAAAGTCCAACGAACTACCAACATATAGTTAGACCACTTTGCTTCTATTACTATTGAATGACAATGTACAAGAGCATAGGGTTGTCGACACCCAGCTTAGGACTTCGGGGCCCCCACTTCAAACTCTGAAAGGATCAAGTGGGAGAGGAAACTGTGAGGCAAAGATTAACATAATGGATTCAAATGTTAGATCGTTTTCTCTTGTCCAGCATGTAACCATAACTCCTGATACAGGGATCATTATATCTAACACTCTGTTGCCTAAATACAGTTGCATTTCATGTTTAACAAATGAGCATCCACTTTCCGGAAGCTTCTTTCATAGTCTATGGGCTTTAAAAATGATTACTTTATGTTGATAATCTAGAAGTTCACATAAAAATAATGCTAACATACTGAGTCTCCACGCCACCTCTTCTGTTTACAGAATGTTCCAAATGTGTTCAAGCGGTTGGGTGCAAACATATCATGAACTACTGAATTAACAGATATTTAAAACAATTAAAATGTGTCTCTTCCATAGTCTTATGAGAAACATTCTCTGAACAACACTGAAAGTAATTATTAATTGTTTTCTTTTTCTACATCTTTGAATTGATTGAAGTTTTTCTGCTCCCTTTGCATTCAGGCTATACCACCCCCATGGAATCAGTTTCAAATGTCAATTTGTTTCTAAATAAAAGACTCATATACTTTATCGCTATGGATTTATTGTGATCTTTCAGTTGAAAATATTTCTGCTGTTTATACCGTCTGTCTCTTCTCGCCACAATTGAAAAGCTTTGTTAGAAGAGCCTGATAACCAGTCCAAAGTATGTTCCAGCTGCAGTATTCAACTCAGCAAATGATGTGTACATTTTTTTAAAGTTACTTTTATTCTTTTTTACAAATCATAACAATGCAAACATTTCCTCATTACAGTAATAGTCGTACTTATGGTCATATATAGAAATAATCAGCACTCAATTCATTACTGTCATTAGACTTGCAACATCAAAAATTAATTTAGTGTTTTTGTTCGATTCCGTGGTTCTCAGTCTTGAGTCCTCATTCCCTGTAGGGAGTGCCAGCAAGTAAGTTCTCAAAGGGTCCCATATATCCTTTGGGCATTGCGTAGTCGGCATTATATAACTAAGTTCATCCTCTTGGGTACGGCAGTAGATAAGATAGTTTAACCAGCCTTTAGCCGATGGGGCAGAGCTCGAAACCCAGCATCTAGCGATCATCAGTTTCACTGCAGTGATTGCAATTTGTAGTAATCTTTTATTGTTCGGTGACATTTGAGGCAGACAACAGAAATAAATGAGGTTAGGCGAGAGTTCAAGCCTGACACTACACATCTCCGACATTGTTCGTACAATTAATTCCAAAAACGTACATATTGCTGGGCAAGACCAGGTTAGATGCAGAAAGTCAGCACCCAGTAGATTACATTTCTTGCATTTAGCCTAAAGGCCAGGAAATATTGTATTTAACCTCTCTGGTGTGTAATACGTAAGGTTAATGAACTTAAAATGCATCAATCTTAAGTGCATTGAAAAAGTTACAGTTTTCGTCAAATAACAGGCGTTTGCCCAGTTTGTATGATCTATTTCATAGCCTAGCATTTTTGCCCATCAACGTACAAAGTATTTTATAAAGAGCTGACATTTGGTGCCTGTTTCCCACAGTGGTCAAACAATGCGTAACTAGTATAGTCTCACCTGGTTCATTCGGCATACTGTCCCATCTTTTATAAAGTGCTCTTTTCAATCTGGACCATAGCATAATGTCACACAGTCCACCTCCTGCCATGTCCAGGACATCTTTGTCCGACTCTAAGGTATTATTAGAGAACAGATCCTCTACCGTGAGGACACCCCTCTCCGACCATGATCTCAGTATATTTTCACCTAAGAAAGTGTTGTCCACCTCTATATCCTGTAGGGGGTGGTCCCATAGGTGGATACACAAGAATAGAAACGTGCAACAATGTATCATGTAACCCTGTGACTGTAACAACCCAAATCTGCTACTTAGTTAA
>JAXCLM010859946.1:0-11372 GCA_035583075.1 Eurycea guttolineata | reverse complement strand
TATATTGGGGTGTCTGAAGATGGAAGCTGTGCTTCCGAAACGCGTAACATATACCATCATAAGCTACACAGGAGTATGTGAGCTTATCCCCTTGTGATTTACCTAAAGGATTAAAAATACTTTACCGCACGGACATTATCTCCTTGGATTACTTGAAGTTTTTTTTGTTGTTTTTTTTGTTCTTCACTACAATTTTCAGTTTACTTGGATGCATATTTTTTTGAAGATATTATCAATAACCTGGCCCAAATATTTATTATTTTTTCCTCTTTCTCAGAGTTGGCGTTCATGCCTGATCTGAATGCGTGTGCCTCCCCCTGAGTGTAGTCTTGCACTCTTCTTTCTGCTCATTTGCGTTTCCTGCCTCTTGGTCCCACGAGGCAACAAGTGGGTGGGGCACCGAATCACGACTTGAAAACAGTTTTCCCATGTTCTAATCACTCTAACCTAGAAAAAACCTGAGTGCGGCCCTAGATCCTTCTTGTTTCATTACAGTCTGGGACCACTCCCTGAGGGCCTGCACCTTTACACACCTTCACCTTTGGTGTTTATTGCCTTTTTTTCAATATTTTTGTTTCATCAAGAAATGTCTTTACGAGATATTGGAAGAATCACTGACAAAGCTGCAGCAATTTTGACTTTTACATCATCGGATGCTGAATCGATTCTTGCTGATTTTGCAGATCAAGGACTCTTTCTTACCAGAACTCCCAAAACAGCTTCTGTGGCACAACTTGAAACACTCCTTCGCAAGAAAACTAACCTGCAGTTACATGCCATCACTTTGAGCGAATATCATAGGATTAGCCGCATTCCACGGGGCTTGAGAATATTGATGCTCCCTTCCCTTTGCCGTCACCGCAAAGGCTTCCTTGAAAAGTGGAGAGCAGTGTTAAATAAATGTTCACTTGATTTGATCCTGTTGACTGTTCAAGAATTAGCCACTCACCTTGCAGAGCTCGAAGTTGACATAGCAAGAACCCAAGAAGCTCTTACCAAGGATATACCAGCACAACAATGGACAGATACTCTTGGGGAAATTAATGAAATGATTGACGCCTACCGTGCTGATCTACAGAAAACCAAGGTCAGAAAATTCCGACGTGATACAATTGACTACGCTAAAGACGAGGTATATACCTGGTTTGAAAAGTTCTCCTTCAATAAACAGAGCCAGCCGTCCAATCAACGATATCCTACTAATCAAGATCAGAGTGACCCTTCGTCGTCAGTGCCATCATCACAACCAGGTAGTGAAGGAGAAGAAAATCCACAGGTAACAACCTCTCCATCTCTTGTTTCCAGTGCCATTTTGCCAGTGTACAACATTCCGCTTCCTTCATCACAACAGGCCACTTCAAGTACCATTCCAGTGGTTTCCAACCAACTCGGGTCAAGCATCACCCCAGTGCCTCAGCAGCCTTTTTTAGAAGTAGACTCAAGGGGAAGACGAGGAGGGGGAGGGGCTCAAAGAAGAGGCTCTCAAGCGACAGGTCACTGGGACCTAAGGTCATACCAGAAATGATAAAACTCGTTAACTTAAGTAATCATACCCTATCATTAAATCAAAGACGTGCTCTTCAAAAGGGCTTATCCTTTGTTCCTACCCAAAAAGGTGACAAATTTAAAACCAAAGTGGCACTCTTCAAGCTGTTCAGAAAAATGTCGCTTAAACATTTTTTCTCCACGCATGAATTCGATCCTGTGCCTCCAGCCCGTTTTCGCCAGATGAAACCTACCTCAACCTTCTGTCCAAGCACGTCTAATAAGGTTCTCGCAGCTTTCTTTGTTAAAGTCAACAAACAACTGAATAATTGCCGGTTTTCTAAGCCTTCATCATACAACATGTCCAAATCTGAAAAGGAAGCTTTATTGTCACTACAATCTAATAAAAACTTAATCATCAAGCCCGCCGACAAAGGCGGGGCGATCGTCCTCCAAAACAAAGAGGACTATGTCAGGGAGGCATATCGTCAGTTGTACGACACCACGGTCTACAGAGCACTTGACAATGACCCTACGTCCAGATGCAAGGCTCTTATTAAAATAAGTGTAGATGGGGCTCACGAAGCAGACATTATCACGGATGCTACCAAAACGTTTCTGACTGTCGAATTTCCTGTGATGCCCATCTTATACTTATTGCCCAAAATCCATAAAACCATGGTAGATCCTCCTGGGCGTCCAATTGTGTCAGGAATAGGAGGGCTCTTCGAACCCCTGGCACGATATGTAGACGCAGCATTACAACCTATTGTGACAAATCTACCCACCTATTTGAGAGATAGCTCTGATTTCATAACTAAGATGGAAAACTTAGACTTACCAGTAGATAACTACATCATTGCATCGATCGATGTCCAGAGCCTTTACACCTCCATCCCACAGCAAGAAGGAATTGGTTTGGTTAAGAAATTATTGCAAGAATACCCCAATGATGAGAATCCAGTGAACTTCATATGTGAACTATTAGAGTTAATTTTGAGTAACAATTTTTTTAAATTCCAAAATAAATGGTTTCTCCAGATCACCGGCACCGCTATGGGCTCTCCAGTGGCCCCGAGCTTCGCCAATACTTTCATGCATTACTTCGAGACTATGAATGTATTGTCCAATGAGAGGTGGACACATAACATAATGAAATGGG
This sequence comes from Eurycea guttolineata, assembly GCA_035583075.1. Taxonomy (NCBI): domain Eukaryota; kingdom Metazoa; phylum Chordata; class Amphibia; order Caudata; family Plethodontidae; genus Eurycea; species Eurycea guttolineata. The sequence continues at coordinate 8,725 of JAXCLM010859946.1, read as the reverse complement.
TGCGTTACATAGATGACATTTTTATAGTCTGGAGAGGCGATGTAGAATCCTTTGTGGAATTTTGCAACTGGCTGAACTCAATTCACGAGTCTATTAAGTTCACTTGGGTCATTGGTTCACCGAGTGTACCGTTTTTGGATACACTGGTAACTCTGAGAGACAATTCGTTCACCTTTGATTTATACAAAAAACCGACCGATTCTTTCAGTTTATTACATGCACTGAGTGCCCATCCTTCCAGCACACTGAACTCCCTACCCAAAAGCCAGCTTTTACGGCTACGCCGTATTATTACTGATGAGGAGAACTTTGAAAGGCATTCGGATGTTCTGATTAATGCACTGGGTTCAAGAGGATATGATGTCAACACTTTACAGTCCACGAAACAAATGGTTGCCACATTACCAAGACAAGATCTGTTGACTAAAGTGCAGCAACCTCAGCAAGATAGGTTAATTTTTGTGAATGAATACAGCACCAACAGCTTTCGCATAAATAGCATCCTGAGGAAAAACTGGTCATTTCTTGAAAATGACCCTGAATTGGTATCACTCTTTCCAGCTCCACCAATGACAGCATATGCGAGAGGACCTAATCTTAGAGACAAATTGGTGAAAGCTGACCTCGTCGGCCCTTCACACAGACAAAGTGTATTACGGACTCAAAAGAAAGGAACTTTTCCGTGTTTAACATGCTGTAACTGCAATTGTGTTATAAAAGGTGAATATATCCAACATCCTCGCACTGGAGAGCAGATCAAATGCAGTGGTTACTTCACCTGCCTTTCTGAGAATACTATCTATTTGCTCAAATGTCCTTGTGGTCTAGGCTATGTGGGCCAAACTTCTCGTGTGACAAAAGATCGCATTATTGAACATCGTAGTGCAATTAGACTGAAGAGCAACAAATCCCCTGTTGCCAGACACTTTACAGAACATCGTCATTCAGTAGTCCAACTTAAATTCCAAATTTTGCAACAGATTGACCCTTCCCATCGAGGGGGCAATAATCAAAAGAAGCTGCTACAAGCTGAAGCTTATTGGATTGATAGACTGCAAACATTGCATCCATTTGGCATGAACGATGAATTTTCCTTCAATTGTTTTCTCTAAGTCACCATCGAGCCCATTGACGTCTTTGCCTGCCATCTCTGTCCCATGATTTATTCACTTTCTTATATGACATCTTTACTTCTACTAATCTGTCTTATTACTTGTTATGTTTTTCTATCTCTAGTCTTCTTTCCACGAGTCTTCTTTGCGTTTACATAAGTTTCTTTTTTCCCTTACTTTTTTCTTTTTTCTCTTTTTTATCCTCGTTTACCTTGGTATTTATCTTCCCCACCGCAGGTGACTTATTCCGTGATTTATTTTTCTACATTCTATCTATCTTTGGTCCATATTTCCGGGGTATTTTCCCTATTCTTTCCCTTATTCATTATTCTTGCTTCTTACCATCCCTCATCTAATATCTGGGTGCTTGGTGGGCGCCCCCCAGGGGGACCAAGCGCGCCGGGCCCTTTGTCCTTGGCGTCGCTTGGTCCCCCCTGGTGCGCTCGCTCGTTCCCACCTTTCATTGTTTTTGCCTCATTTTTCTTAAACGTGTCCTCTTGCGCACATTTTAATTTCATTTGCACAGGTCTATTTCATTTACTCATCCGTTTAGTCTCTGGTTACTCATCTTTGTCTTTTTGTGCACATTCGCCTATTGTCAGTTTTCTTATTCATGTTTATATGTATCTCGTTGTCTACTAAGTCTGTTTCGCCTAATTGCTTTCAGATATAATTGCTTTTGCTTGCTTCATCAATGTTGTGATACTAGTACTGCTCCTTTAAAGCCTTTGTTGAGGCGCCTTGGCGTCTTCGGTGCGTCATTATCTTTTCAGAATCTGTTCCAATGATAAGAAGTGCTTTAGCCACGCCCACCAGAGGTGGTAAACGCGGCTCAGTTCTGTGCCTGTTAATTTCGCCGTCACTCTGCTCTGCTGTTCGCGTGCAGGACGTTGTGGCCTCAGCGGTGTTGCTCAGTGCCGCGCCTCGTTTTGTTGCAATCTTGTTTGTTCGCAAACCTTAGTAAGTGCCCATTTATAGTTATTTTCAGTGTGTGACCCGCGCGGCTGCGAGTCCTCGCTAGAATATGTTGGGACAGTATGTATTCTCCTGTGTCTGATATAGCGTCTAAAACGGCTTAGCCCTGCGCGGTAGTTCTCACAATAGTAGTTACTTATATTCTGTCCTGAGCGTGCGCATGTTTGTTTAGTCCTGCTTAGTATCATGTTTATAATGCTATAGCCTTGAATGGCAGTCCGCGCGTAGATAAGTTTTACATTGAGTTTTCCAGCTAATTGTTCGGATGCGCGTATGCCTGTGATTTCACGTGCTTGCCTTATAGTCTTTCCATTCAGTGTTTTCTTAATACTGTTATCAGCAGAGCTAGCATGGCCGCTGCAATAGTTTCCTAGTACACATTCTAGACGAGATTTCTTTCGAGTAGGTCAGTTTTAATGCAGCTTGTTAGTACACTGATATCATTCTATGGCAATTGTTAGCTGTCCTTTACTAAGATTGTGTATCAATGTCTTTACATATCCTGACATTGACCTAGAATTATTCTAATGGCACATGTTAGCTGTTTCTTTAATTTAGATTTGGCATTGTATTCCATTGACTTGCTTTGACTATGCGCGCTTTTGTTCCTGAATTCGGATTTTTATTGTTTACTGAATTAGCTTCCTTTAGAGTTCATTCAGTCCATTCTGTGCTTGGTATGAACAGCTTGATCATGTACAGGTTTATTGGGTGCATTTGTAAAACACATTATTGGATTTATTATGCATAACACTTAAGTGTATGGTATTTCGACTGTGTTTATTTTTCATGAATTCTTATTGATGTTTTTTTGCCCCACAGATTACTCGTTTGCATTACTGTTTATTGATATTGGGGTGTCTGAAGATGGAAGCTGTGCTTCCGAAACGCGTAACATATACCATCATAAGCTACACAGGAGTATGTGAGCTTATCCCCTTGTGATTTACCTAAAGGATTAAAAATACTTTACCGCACGGACATTATCTCCTTGGATTACTTGAAGTTTTTTTTGTTGTTTTTTTTGTTCTTCACTACAATTTTCAGTTTACTTGGATGCATATTTTTTTGAAGATATTATCAATAACCTGGCCCAAATATTTATTATTTTTTCCTCTTTCTCAGAGTTGGCGTTCATGCCTGATCTGAATGCGTGTGCCTCCCCCTGAGTGTAGTCTTGCACTCTTCTTTCTGCTCATTTGCGTTTCCTGCCTCTTGGTCCCACGAGGCAACAAGTGGGTGGGGCACCGAATCACGACTTGAAAACAGTTTTCCCATGTTCTAATCACTCTAACCTAGAAAAAACCTGAGTGCGGCCCTAGATCCTTCTTGTTTCATTACAGTCTGGGACCACTCCCTGAGGGCCTGCACCTTTACACACCTTCACCTTTGGTGTTTATTGCCTTTTTTTCAATATTTTTGTTTCATCAAGAAATGTCTTTACGAGATATTGGAAGAATCACTGACAAAGCTGCAGCAATTTTGACTTTTACATCATCGGATGCTGAATCGATTCTTGCTGATTTTGCAGATCAAGGACTCTTTCTTACCAGAACTCCCAAAACAGCTTCTGTGGCACAACTTGAAACACTCCTTCGCAAGAAAACTAACCTGCAGTTACATGCCATCACTTTGAGCGAATATCATAGGATTAGCCGCATTCCACGGGGCTTGAGAATATTGATGCTCCCTTCCCTTTGCCGTCACCGCAAAGGCTTCCTTGAAAAGTGGAGAGCAGTGTTAAATAAATGTTCACTTGATTTGATCCTGTTGACTGTTCAAGAATTAGCCACTCACCTTGCAGAGCTCGAAGTTGACATAGCAAGAACCCAAGAAGCTCTTACCAAGGATATACCAGCACAACAATGGACAGATACTCTTGGGGAAATTAATGAAATGATTGACGCCTACCGTGCTGATCTACAGAAAACCAAGGTCAGAAAATTCCGACGTGATACAATTGACTACGCTAAAGACGAGGTATATACCTGGTTTGAAAAGTTCTCCTTCAATAAACAGAGCCAGCCGTCCAATCAACGATATCCTACTAATCAAGATCAGAGTGACCCTTCGTCGTCAGTGCCATCATCACAACCAGGTAGTGAAGGAGAAGAAAATCCACAGGTAACAACCTCTCCATCTCTTGTTTCCAGTGCCATTTTGCCAGTGTACAACATTCCGCTTCCTTCATCACAACAGGCCACTTCAAGTACCATTCCAGTGGTTTCCAACCAACTCGGGTCAAGCATCACCCCAGTGCCTCAGCAGCCTTTTTTAGAAGTAGACTCAAGGGGAAGACGAGGAGGGGGAGGGGCTCAAAGAAGAGGCTCTCAAGCGACAGGTCACTGGGACCTAAGGTCATACCAGAAATGATAAAACTCGTTAACTTAAGTAATCATACCCTATCATTAAATCAAAGACGTGCTCTTCAAAAGGGCTTATCCTTTGTTCCTACCCAAAAAGGTGACAAATTTAAAACCAAAGTGGCACTCTTCAAGCTGTTCAGAAAAATGTCGCTTAAACATTTTTTCTCCACGCATGAATTCGATCCTGTGCCTCCAGCCCGTTTTCGCCAGATGAAACCTACCTCAACCTTCTGTCCAAGCACGTCTAATAAGGTTCTCGCAGCTTTCTTTGTTAAAGTCAACAAACAACTGAATAATTGCCGGTTTTCTAAGCCTTCATCATACAACATGTCCAAATCTGAAAAGGAAGCTTTATTGTCACTACAATCTAATAAAAACTTAATCATCAAGCCCGCCGACAAAGGCGGGGCGATCGTCCTCCAAAACAAAGAGGACTATGTCAGGGAGGCATATCGTCAGTTGTACGACACCACGGTCTACAGAGCACTTGACAATGACCCTACGTCCAGATGCAAGGCTCTTATTAAAATAAGTGTAGATGGGGCTCACGAAGCAGACATTATCACGGATGCTACCAAAACGTTTCTGACTGTCGAATTTCCTGTGATGCCCATCTTATACTTATTGCCCAAAATCCATAAAACCATGGTAGATCCTCCTGGGCGTCCAATTGTGTCAGGAATAGGAGGGCTCTTCGAACCCCTGGCACGATATGTAGACGCAGCATTACAACCTATTGTGACAAATCTACCCACCTATTTGAGAGATAGCTCTGATTTCATAACTAAGATGGAAAACTTAGACTTACCAGTAGATAACTACATCATTGCATCGATCGATGTCCAGAGCCTTTACACCTCCATCCCACAGCAAGAAGGAATTGGTTTGGTTAAGAAATTATTGCAAGAATACCCCAATGATGAGAATCCAGTGAACTTCATATGTGAACTATTAGAGTTAATTTTGAGTAACAATTTTTTTAAATTCCAAAATAAATGGTTTCTCCAGATCACCGGCACCGCTATGGGCTCTCCAGTGGCCCCGAGCTTCGCCAATACTTTCATGCATTACTTCGAGACTATGAATGTATTGTCCAATGAGAGGTGGACACATAACATAATGAAATGGGTGCGTTACATAGATGACATTTTTATAGTCTGGAGAGGCGATGTAGAATCCTTTGTGGAATTTTGCAACTGGCTGAACTCAATTCACGAGTCTATTAAGTTCACTTGGGTCATTGGTTCACCGAGTGTACCATTTTTGGATACTCTAGTAACGTTGAGAGACAATTCATTCACCTTTGATTTATACAAAAAACCGACCGACTCTTTCAGTTTATTACATGCATTGAGTGCCCATCCTTCCAGCACTCTGAACTCCCTACCCAAAAGTCAGCTTTTACGGCTGCGCCATATTATCACTGATGAGGAGAACTTTGAAAGGCATTCTGATACTTTGATTAATGCACTGGGTTCAAGAGGATATGATGTCACCACTTTACAGTCCACGAAACAAATGGTTGCTACATTACCAAGACAAAATCTGTTGACTAAAGTGCAGAAATCTCAGCAAGATAGGTTAATTTTTGTCAATGAATACAGCACCAATAGCTTTCGCATAAATAGCATCTTGAAGAAAAACTGGTCATTTCTTCACAATGACCCTGAATTGGTATCACTCTTTCCAACCCCACCGATGACAGCTTATGCGAGAGGACCTAATCTTAGAGACAAATTGGTGAAAGCTGATCTCGTTGGCCCTTCACACAGACAAAGTGTATTACGGACTCAAAAGAAAGGAACGTTTCCGTGTTTAACATGCTGTAACTGCAATTGTGTCATAAAAGGAGAATATATCCAACATCCCCGCACTGGAGAACAGATCAAATGCAGTGGTTACTTCACCTGCCTCTCTGAGAACACTATCTATTTGCTCAAATGTCCTTGTGGCCTAGGCTATGTTGGCCAAACTTCTCGAGCGACTAAAGATCGCATTATTGAACATCGTAGTGCAATAAGATTGAAGAGCAACAAATCTCCTGTTGCTAGACACTTTACAGATCATCGTCATTCCGTAGCCCAACTTAAATTTCAAATTTTGCAACAGATTGACCCTTCCCATCGAGGGGGTAACATCCAAAAGAAGCTGCTACAAGCCGAGGCCTACTGGATTGATAGACTGCAAACTTTGCATCCACTTGGCATGAACGATGAATTTTCCTTCAATTGTTTTCTCCAAGTTACCATTGAACCCTCTGATGTTTCAGCTTCTCATTTCTTTTCTATGATTTATTTACTTTCTATACAGTTCTTCTCCGATTTTTCTTTCTTATTGCTTTTCTTTCTTGGATACCCTTACTAAGAGTCTTCTTTGTGTTTATATAATAATTTATTTTTCTTGTTGCTTCCTCGTTAATCTTGGTACTATTTTTCTCACTGTGGGTGACTCATTTCGTGGTTTTTATTCCAGTTTCTATTAACCTTTGCTTCACATCTCCGGGGGCATTTTCCCTACTCTTTTCCGCATTCAGTATTCTTGCTTCTCTCACCATTCCGCAACTACTTTTTGGGTGCTTTGTGGGCGTTCCTCGGGGGACCAAGCGCGCTGGGCATTTTGCCTTCGGCGTCGCTTGGTCCCCCCTGGTGCGCTCGCACGTTCCCACCTGTTTATCGTTTTCGTATCTATTTACTTGAAATCTATCATCATGCTGACAGAGCATGTCGTCACATTCCATTCTTTCACCTCACATTCATTGTTCTTTTTTCTTGTCACTTTTTTCATTTTTTTCATTTCCTATCTGTTCATTCCCATTGTACTTATCTGTGTCCTCTTCGTGCACTTCGCTATCTTATTGGCACATGTTTATTTCATTTATTCATCTGTTTTGTCTTGGGTGTTTTATCTGTGTCTTCTTGTACACATTTGTTTATTGTCAGTGCGTTTATTTATGTTCACATGTGCCTCGTTATTTGCTAAGTTTGTTTTGCAAATTGTTTCCAGTTACAATTGTTTATGCTTGCTTGATTCACACTGTGACACTAGCACTGTTCCTTTAATGCCTTTGTTGAGGCGTCCTGGCGTCTTCGTAGCGTCATTATCTATTCAGATCCTGTTCCAATGATAAGTAGTTATTTAGCCACGCCCACCAGAGGTGGTAAACGCTGCTTAGTTCTTTGCCTGTCTACGTGCCGACACTCTGCTCTGCTGCCCGCGTGTAGGACGCCGTGGTCTCAGCGGTGCTGTTCAGCGCCGTGCTTATGTTTTGTTGCAAACCTGTTTGCCTGCAAATCTGAGTAAGTTTTCTTTTACTGTCATTTTCAGTGTGTGATCCGCGTGGCTGCGTGGTAGACTATGTGAGTCTTGGAATATGTGGGATTAGTATGTTTTCTGTTATGTCTGAGATAACGCCTTAGCCCTGCGCGGTAGTCCTCACGCAGTTTGATTTTGTTCGAATAGTAGTCATATGGATCCCGTCTTGTGCGCGCGATTGTTTTTTTAGTTCTGCTTAGTATTATGTTCATAATGCCATAGCTTGAGCTTTGTATTGAGTATTTCAGTCACTTGTTTTTACGCGCGTATGCCTACAACCACTGATGCTCTCTGGTCGGTCACACTTGCTTGCCTTTCAACCTTTCTGTTTAGCGTTTTCTCCACACAGCTCGCCGCAGAGACAGTCTGCCTCTGCATTACTTTCCTAGTACCCATTCTAGGCGAGATCGTTTGAGTAGGTCAGTTTTAATGCATTCAGTTAGTACACTGATGTCATTCTATGGCAATTGTTAGTTGTTTTTCACTGAGATTGTGTATCTTGTCATTAATGTTGTATATTGCTTCACATTGACCATGAGTTATTCTAATGGCACATGTTACTTGTTCCTTTCATTGAGATTTTACATTATATTCCATTGACTTGCTTTGACTATGAGCGCTTTTGTTCTTGAATTTGGTCCTACATTGTTTCATTGAATTAGCTTTCCTTGAGAGTTCATTCAGTCCATTCTGTGCTTAGTTTGAACAGTTTAATCATGTACAGTTATATTGTGTGCATGTGCAGAATATATTATTGCATTTAGTTTTTCACTTATCATGCATAACACTAAAGTGTATGGTATGCAGACTGTGTTTATTCTTCATGAATTCTTATTGATGTTTTTTTGCCCCACAGATTTCTCGTTTGCCTTACTGTTAATATATATTGGGGTGTCTGAAGATGGAAGCTGTGCTTCCGAAACGCGTAACATATACCATCATAAGCTACACAGGAGTATG
>JAXCLM010858841.1:0-11377 GCA_035583075.1 Eurycea guttolineata | reverse complement strand
ACTGATGATGTGCGATTGTGAATTCTAATGTCACTACAATGTTTTTGGATACGGCAACGTAATTCTTGTGTCGTCTGACCTATATAAATTTTAGAGCATGGGCATTTAATCATATAGACAATATTGTTTGATCTACAAGTGACATAATCTGAAAAATACCATTTTTGTCCAGTTACTGGATGATTAATATGTTGCCCTCGTATAATGTAATTACAACAGTTACATCCTTGACAAGGGAAAGTGCCCTTTTTGACTGCTCTTAAGCGAGTTTGTGGATCCTTAGTTGTCAACAGATCAGTAGTTATTAATTTATCACCAAGGTTTGGCAAACGTTTATATGCTAACATCGGATTAGATGGCAATAATGGGCCAAGAATAGGATCGCTGAGAAGCAATGGCCAATAGCGTTTCAGTGTGGTGGCAAAATGAGATGAAAAAGCATTGTAGGTAGTTACACAAACAAGAGGAATGCTAGATTGCGGCTTAGATCTATACATTAATAATTCAGAGCGAGGGCGTGATTGAGCCCGGTTTAAGCATGACGTCAAAATAGATGTCGGATAATGTCTATCTTTAAGCTGCTCTGTTAAAACACGTGCCTGCTGTTCAAACATATCAGTGTCTGAGATAATGCGTCTGTATCTCAGGAACTGAGAATAAGGTAGTGAAGTTTTCATAAATTTCGGGTGATATGAGTCGAACATCAAAGTGGTATTAGCATCAGTTACTTTGCGGTACAAATTAAATACAAATCTGTTATTAGAAATTTCAACGGTCGTGTCTAGAAAACTAACACTCGGGTCACCAATGTTGGCAGTGAACTTAATAGATTCATGTACAGTATTAATATAAGTCAGGAATGTGGCGAGTTCATTTCTCGGACCTGTCCAGGCCATAAATATATCGTCGATATAACGACACCATATTGAGATATGGGTCCACCATGGAGATGAAATAATGTGGCGTTCTTCCCAATGAGACATAAACACATTTGCAAAACTTGGGGCAAAGTTAGCCCCCATAGTTGTACCGGTTAATTGTTTATAGAATTTGTCCTGAAAACGAAAATAGCTATTCGAGAGAACAAACATCAAAAGTGTCTCAAAAAAAGTTACATTGACAGTTGAAATGTTATGATCAATCAAAGATTGTATGGCAGTAGCGCACCCTTCTCTGTGGGGAATATTGGTGTATAAAGAAACCACATCTAGTGTAACTAAAATGGTATTAGAATTGGGTGTCAGCATATCAAGTTTTCGTAGAAAGTGAGAAGTGTCTTGGATATAGGAGGGAGAGTCAGTAACACAAAGTTTAAGAAAATCGTCTAAATACATGGATGGAGTCTCAAAAATACTACCAATCCCGGATACTATGGGGCGCATTGGAGGATTATCCAGTCTTTTGTGTATCTTGGGGAGTCCATACAGGACTGGTGTTTTCGGGTGTTGGACTACAAGGAAGTTCATCGTACTCTCAGATATCCAATTTTTAGACAAAGCGTCTTCAACAATTTGTATGAGTGACCGTCTAACCTTAAAGATAGGGTCAACAGATTGTAGAGAGTAAGTCTTAATATCATCCAATTGCCCGGACAGTTCAGCAATATATTTTGCTTTATCACAGACTACCACTGCTCCCCCTTTGTCTGCTCTTTGTATGATAATGCGTGGGTTAGTCTGAAGTTCCTTCAACGCTATCCATTCATTGGCAGACATGTTATATCTTAAGTTTTGAGGTTGCGTGTACTGATCAATTTCTTTCGTTACAGTGCTGACAAAAGTTTCTAATGCCCGATTGGATGCTGTTGGACAGAACGTACTGGGAGGACGAAATACTTTGTATTGGGCTGACAATACATTAGTCACAGGTTGTTGTGCAAAAAAGGCTTTAAGCTGTAGCTTCCGCGCAAATTTAAACATATCAACTTTGAGGTTAAAGAGAGAGCCTTTTTGAACTGGTACAAAACTTAAACCCCTGGAAAGTAACATTGTGTCACTCTTAGTTAAAGATATGGATGAGATATTCACTACTTTTTCTTGCGCGCTCTTTCCTTCTCTTTCTCCCTCTCGGGTTCCTTGTCTATCTCTTTTTCTTTTTCTTTGTCTTTGGCGGCTTCCGCCGCGTTTGCCTCTTCTTGACGTTGGGCTATTAGTTGATCTAAAAAAATTTGTCTTTCAACAGGTGAAGGTCTCTGAGTGTTACTGGGCCCAGGTATTGGGCCTGGTTGTCCAGAAGATTCGTCTGAGGAGGTACCTGGGGTCTGAGACGAGTCAGATTGGTTAGGGTGATTACGTTTATTTAAGAACCGTTGTTGTTCACGAGCTGAATATTCGTCCAACCATGTATAAACTCGATCGAATTTATAATCTAATGTGTCACGTTTGAATTTTCTAATCTTGCGCTTTTCCAAGTCTGAGCGGTGGATATCAATAATATTATTGAGGATCTCCAAGGTAGCGGACCATTCATTAGCCGATTTAGATTGCTGTAACGACTCTTCTGTCAAATGAATATCAATGGTGAGATTAGTAAGTTCGTTCTGTAATTCCTCAATTGTAAGTAATATCAAGTCTAGTGAAGCCTTATTAAGGATCATATGCCATTTTTTAATAAATCCTTTATTATTTTTACAAAGCAAAGGCTTGAGTAAAATACGCAAACCTCGAGGAATTCGTTTATGCCGAAAATATTCAGCAAGCGTGGTCGCATGCAAAATGAGAGAAACTTCCTTTTTCTTCAAATATTCCAACTGAGCTACGGTACGGTTAGGATCTTTAGACGTTAGAAAGGCTGCAGTCTGTTTCAATGAACCTAATATTTTATCAGCTGCCTCTACTGTATAGGATAAAGTAGAAGCACATTTATCTGTCTGAGCTGCTATCTCAGCAAGAGACATAATCCAAACAGTACAAAATTATTGTTTCAATAATCTACAGAAATTAACTTTGAAAAAAAGTCAGTGGTGCGTCGAGTAAAAAATTGCCTAACTAGTAGAAAACACCTGGAGAACCAGTAATACTCCGCACTCAACAAGTAAAGATTAGGGCTGCAGGCATGTGAGTGGCTAGCTCAACACGAAATTAACACATCAATACCAGGGGGGACACGAGCACTCTCCCCAGCCTGCGCCCATACTAGCGTAAAATGGCAGGACAGCCTAAATTTTACAGTACTATTTTGATAAAAAACACATAAGAAATAACAAACCAAATTTTGAATAATTCAGTAAATCATAATCAAAGATATACCACAATTTAATCAGACAGGGTATACACTTTAACAAATCGCGATGTGCACATTTCAGGGTGTAACACCCCTCTTCAGGCGTAAACACTTCTGTTAAACAAAACAAATATGAAAAATAATCAGTCACAGCTTCCTAACATTATACACATAGTAGTAGAAAGTAAAGAAGGCTCACTCACCTAAGCATGAATAATCTCATTCACAATACATCAAATGGACCTACAAATAAGCGTGAAAAATAGTGTCCTGATATTCACAACAAACAATAATAGCAAATAATAAACAGCTTAAACGCATTGTATTCGATTTCAAATCTTACCTTGCTACAGGCAAGAGTTGCATCGCACACTAAACTCTCAATGTAACCAGCCAACCAGCGGCTGGTGAAGCCTCAATCCGTCTAAAATGTAAAGACGAAAACGTCTTTAATTACAGGATAATAGTAATTTGATAATAACATTGCTAAGCCGGAAAGACACCGGCATTACCTTGAGTCAAAGGGTCTTTAATTCGGTCACCGAAGTGGAATATCATACGGCGTGCGCGCCGTCTGGGGCATTCAAATACTACAGACTACCGGGATTGCACACCCGTAGTCTCGCGATAGTGCGGCCGAATACAGGGCGGCCATCTTGGAAAGACTAGATCCCTATAGTATAGAATGTAACGTGTGTTATGAAATATTCTAGATCATACTAAAGGAGAAACATGATTAGAGTCAACAGTAAAAAACTAATTGCTCAAAGTTCATAGGCAAATACCGGTTTACAACAAATTACATGGATGACAGTAGAATATCATACGGCGTATGCGCCGTCTAGGGCGTTCAAATACTACAGACTGCCGGGATTTCACACCCGTAGTCTCGCGATAGTATGGCCGAATACAGGGCGGCCATCTTTGAAAAGGGTGATCTCTATAGTATAACATGTATCATGTGTTGTAAAGTATTCTAGATCATACTGATAAAGAAACATGATTAGAATCAACAATGAAAAACTAATCGATCAAAGATCATAAACAAATACCGGTTTTCAGCAGATTACATAGATAACAATGAAAATTACAACATTAATCAATACAAATAACAAAATCAGTTGAAATTCTAATAAGACAAAAACTAGTTACTACCACAAGAAATTCAATCTCATACAGAATAGCATAGCATGAAGTTAGTTTTGAAGGGCTCGTAATTCATAACAGAGATAGCTGACACTGTTCAAGGATACAGGTACAGTATCGGTCGTGTGGTCACTGATCAACATTACATGTGATAGAAAGAAAAGTCCCTGGCTAGCATGCCTCACATTCTACTCAACAAAACCGCACTCTGCTGTCAAAGCCTCACAATCTAAGTTAATCTCTAGGGATACACCTAGGGTAAAAGTAATCAAAGGTGCAGATGAGCAGTCAGCTAGTATTTTGCAAATATTTAGCCCAGAAAACAACTTAAATCCTGTTCCTCATTCATCCCTAAAGGTGCAAGGGATTTAAAACTATCAATCAAATATGCTTCCTTTTGCAATAATAATTGTTCAATGTTACCACCTCTTTTTCCCACAGTTATTTGTTTTAATGCGCAAAATCTTAGCTGAGATACTTGGTGAGAGGCCATTTCAAAGTGTCGTGCTACTGATGATGTGCGATTGTGAATTCTAATGTCACTACAATGTTTTTGGATACGGCAACGTAATTCTTGTGTCGTCTGACCTATATAAATTTTAGAGCATGGGCATTTAATCATATAGACAATATTGTTTGATCTACAAGTGACATAATCTGAAAAATACCATTTTTGTCCAGTTACTGGATGATTAATATGTTGCCCTCGTATAATGTAATTACAACAGTTACATCCTTGACAAGGGAAAGTGCCCTTTTTGACTGCTCTTAAGCGAGTTTGTGGATCCTTAGTTGTCAACAGATCAGTAGTTATTAATTTATCACCAAGGTTTGGCAAACGTTTATATGCTAACATCGGATTAGATGGCAATAATGGGCCAAGAATAGGATCGCTGAGAAGCAATGGCCAATAGCGTTTCAGTGTGGTGGCAAAATGAGATGAAAAAGCATTGTAGGTAGTTACACAAACAAGAGGAATGCTAGATTGCGGCTTAGATCTATACATTAATAATTCAGAGCGAGGGCGTGATTGAGCCCGGTTTAAGCATGACGTCAAAATAGATGTCGGATAATGTCTATCTTTAAGCTGCTCTGTTAAAACACGTGCCTGCTGTTCAAACATATCAGTGTCTGAGATAATGCGTCTGTATCTCAGGAACTGAGAATAAGGTAGTGAAGTTTTCATAAATTTCGGGTGATATGAGTCGAACATCAAAGTGGTATTAGCATCAGTTACTTTGCGGTACAAATTAAATACAAATCTGTTATTAGAAATTTCAACGGTCGTGTCTAGAAAACTAACACTCGGGTCACCAATGTTGGCAGTGAACTTAATAGATTCATGTACAGTATTAATATAAGTCAGGAATGTGGCGAGTTCATTTCTCGGACCTGTCCAGGCCATAAATATATCGTCGATATAACGACACCATATTGAGATATGGGTCCACCATGGAGATGAAATAATGTGGCGTTCTTCCCAATGAGACATAAACACATTTGCAAAACTTGGGGCAAAGTTAGCCCCCATAGTTGTACCGGTTAATTGTTTATAGAATTTGTCCTGAAAACGAAAATAGCTATTCGAGAGAACAAACATCAAAAGTGTCTCAAAAAAAGTTACATTGACAGTTGAAATGTTATGATCAATCAAAGATTGTATGGCAGTAGCGCACCCTTCTCTGTGGGGAATATTGGTGTATAAAGAAACCACATCTAGTGTAACTAAAATGGTATTAGAATTGGGTGTCAGCATATCAAGTTTTCGTAGAAAGTGAGAAGTGTCTTGGATATAGGAGGGAGAGTCAGTAACACAAAGTTTAAGAAAATCGTCTAAATACATGGATGGAGTCTCAAAAATACTACCAATCCCGGATACTATGGGGCGCATTGGAGGATTATCCAGTCTTTTGTGTATCTTGGGGAGTCCATACAGGACTGGTGTTTTCGGGTGTTGGACTACAAGGAAGTTCATCGTACTCTCAGATATCCAATTTTTAGACAAAGCGTCTTCAACAATTTGTATGAGTGACCGTCTAACCTTAAAGATAGGGTCAACAGATTGTAGAGAGTAAGTCTTAATATCATCCAATTGCCCGGACAGTTCAGCAATATATTTTGCTTTATCACAGACTACCACTGCTCCCCCTTTGTCTGCTCTTTGTATGATAATGCGTGGGTTAGTCTGAAGTTCCTTCAACGCTATCCATTCATTGGCAGACATGTTATATCTTAAGTTTTGAGGTTGCGTGTACTGATCAATTTCTTTCGTTACAGTGCTGACAAAAGTTTCTAATGCCCGATTGGATGCTGTTGGACAGAACGTACTGGGAGGACGAAATACTTTGTATTGGGCTGACAATACATTAGTCACAGGTTGTTGTGCAAAAAAGGCTTTAAGCTGTAGCTTCCGCGCAAATTTAAACATATCAACTTTGAGGTTAAAGAGAGAGCCTTTTTGAACTGGTACAAAACTTAAACCCCTGGAAAGTAACATTGTGTCACTCTTAGTTAAAGATATGGATGAGATATTCACTACTTTTTCTTGCGCGCTCTTTCCTTCTCTTTCTCCCTCTCGGGTTCCTTGTCTATCTCTTTTTCTTTTTCTTTGTCTTTGGCGGCTTCCGCCGCGTTTGCCTCTTCTTGACGTTGGGCTATTAGTTGATCTAAAAAAATTTGTCTTTCAACAGGTGAAGGTCTCTGAGTGTTACTGGGCCCAGGTATTGGGCCTGGTTGTCCAGAAGATTCGTCTGAGGAGGTACCTGGGGTCTGAGACGAGTCAGATTGGTTAGGGTGATTACGTTTATTTAAGAACCGTTGTTGTTCACGAGCTGAATATTCGTCCAACCATGTATAAACTCGATCGAATTTATAATCTAATGTGTCACGTTTGAATTTTCTAATCTTGCGCTTTTCCAAGTCTGAGCGGTGGATATCAATAATATTATTGAGGATCTCCAAGGTAGCGGACCATTCATTAGCCGATTTAGATTGCTGTAACGACTCTTCTGTCAAATGAATATCAATGGTGAGATTAGTAAGTTCGTTCTGTAATTCCTCAATTGTAAGTAATATCAAGTCTAGTGAAGCCTTATTAAGGATCATATGCCATTTTTTAATAAATCCTTTATTATTTTTACAAAGCAAAGGCTTGAGTAAAATACGCAAACCTCGAGGAATTCGTTTATGCCGAAAATATTCAGCAAGCGTGGTCGCATGCAAAATGAGAGAAACTTCCTTTTTCTTCAAATATTCCAACTGAGCTACGGTACGGTTAGGATCTTTAGACGTTAGAAAGGCTGCAGTCTGTTTCAATGAACCTAATATTTTATCAGCTGCCTCTACTGTATAGGATAAAGTAGAAGCACATTTATCTGTCTGAGCTGCTATCTCAGCAAGAGACATAATCCAAACAGTACAAAATTATTGTTTCAATAATCTACAGAAATTAACTTTGAAAAAAAGTCAGTGGTGCGTCGAGTAAAAAATTGCCTAACTAGTAGAAAACACCTGGAGAACCAGTAATACTCCGCACTCAACAAGTAAAGATTAGGGCTGCAGGCATGTGAGTGGCTAGCTCAACACGAAATTAACACATCAATACCAGGGGGGACACGAGCACTCTCCCCAGCCTGCGCCCATACTAGCGTAAAATGGCAGGACAGCCTAAGTTTTACAGTACTATTTTTAGAAAGAACACATAAGAAATAACAGACCAAAATTTCAATGATTCAATAGATCATAATCAAACATATGCCAGATTTAATCAGACAGGGTGTACAGTTTGACAAATCGCGATGTGCACATTTCAGGGTGAAACACCCCTCTTCAGGCGTAAACACTTCTGTTAAACAAAACAAATATGAAAAATAATCAGTCTCAGTTTCCTAACGTTATAAAGACATAGTAGTAGAAAATAAAGAAGGCTCACTCACCTAAGCATGAATGATCTCATTCACATTACATCAAATGAACCTACAAATAAGCGTAAAAAATAGTCTCCTGATATTCACAACAAATAATAATGGCAGATCATAGTCAGCTTAAACGCATTGTGATCAAATTCAAATCTTACCTTGCTATAGGCAAGCATTGCAAGCACAATAAACTCTCAATGTAGCCAGCCAACCAGCGACTGGTGAAGGCTCTTAGCGTCTAAAATGTAAAGACGAAAACGTCTTTAGTTACAAAGTAGTTATGTTTTAATAATATCATAGCTAGGCCGGAAACACACCGGCATTACCTTATTTCAAGTGATATTTCCTTCGGTCACCGGAGTAGAATTTCGTACGGCGTCCGCGCCATCTAGGGCGTTCAAATGCTAAAGACTACCGGGATTGTACACCCGTAGTCTCGCGATAGTATGGCGAATACAGAGTGGCCATCTTGGAAAGGGGTGATCTCTATAGTATAGAATGTATCCTATAGTATAAAATACTCTAAATCATACTAGTAAAGGAACATGACTAGGATCAACAGTAAAAACCATTTGCTCAGAGTTCATAGACAAATACCGGTTTTCAGCAGATTATATAAATAACGATGTTAATTACAGCATTAATCAATAATAATAACAAAATCAGTACAGATTCTAATAAGTCGGGAACTAGTTATTAACACAAGGACTTCAATTAAATAATCATAAAGAATAGCATGACATGAAGTTAATTTGAAAGGGCTCTTAGTTCATAACAAAGATAACTGGCGCTGTTCGAGGGTACAGGTACAATGTCAGTCATATGGTCATTAATCAACATTACATGTAATAGAAAAGAGACTCCCTGGCTAGCATGCCTCACATTCTACCAAACAAAACCACACTCTGCTGTCAAAGCCTCACAATCTAGGTTAATCTCTAGGAATATACATAGGGTAAAAGTGATAAAAGATGCAGATGAACAATCAGCTAGTACACTGCAAATAATTAACCCAAAAAGCAACTTAAATCCTGTTCCTAATTCATCCCTAGAGGTGCAAGGGATTTAAAACTATCAATCAAATATGCTTCCTTTTGCAATAATAATCGTTCAATGTTACCTCCTCTTTTACCC
The DNA here is from genome assembly GCA_035583075.1 of Eurycea guttolineata. NCBI lineage: Eukaryota > Metazoa > Chordata > Amphibia > Caudata > Plethodontidae > Eurycea > Eurycea guttolineata. The sequence goes on along the minus strand of JAXCLM010858841.1, from coordinate 1,958 downwards.
ACAGTTATTTGTTTTAGTGCACAAAATCTGAGCTGAGATACTTGATGAGAGGCCATTTCAAAATGTCGTGCCACTGATGATGTGCGATTGTGAATTCTAATGTCACTACAATGTTTTTGAATACGGCAACGTAATTCTTGTGTCGTCTGGCCTATATAAATTTTAGAGCACGGGCATTTAATCATATAGACAATATTGTTTGATCTACAAGTCACATAATCTGAGAAATACCATTTTTGTCCAGTTACTGGATGATTAATATGTTGCCCTCGTATAATATGATTACAGCAGTTACAACCCTGACAAGGGAAAGTGCCCTTTTTGACAGCTCTTAAGCGGGTTTGAGGATCCTTAGTTGTCAACAAATCAGTAGTTATTAATTTATCTCCAAGGTTTGGCAATCGTTTATACGCTAGCATCGGAGTAGATGGCAATAATGGGCCAAGAATAGGATCGCTGAGAAGCATTGGCCAATAGCGTTTCAGAGTGGTGGCAAAATGAGATGAAAAAGCATTATAAGTAGTTACACAAACAAGAGGAATGCTAGATTGCGGCTTAGATCTATACATTAATAAATCAGAGCGAGGACATGATTGAGCCCGGTTCAGGCAAGACATCAAAATAGATATCGGATAATGTCTATCTTTAAGCTGCTCTGTTAAAAAACGTGCCTGCTGTTCAAACATATCAGTGTCTGAGATAATGCGTCTGTATCTCAAGAACTGAGAATAAGGTAGTGAAGTTTTCATAAATTTCGGGTGATATGAGTCGAACATCAAAGTCGTATTAGCATCAGTTACTTTGCGATATAAATTAAATACAAATCTGTTATTGACAATTTCGACGGTCGTGTCTAAGAAACTAACACTCGGGACACCAATGTTAGCAGTGAACTTAATAGATTCATGTACAGTATTAATGTAAGTCAGGAATGTGGCAAGTTCATCTCTCGGGCCTGTCCAGGCCATAAATATATCGTCTATATAACGACACCATATTGAGATATGGGTCCACCATGGAGATGAGATAATGTGGCGTTCTTCCCAATGGGACATAAACACATTTGCAAAATTTGGGGCAAAGTGGCAAGTCTGATGGAAGCACACAAGCTTTGTATGTACAGTATTAGGTGAAAAGGGTTGCATCCTAACAGGGGATCAAGAAACATGTATCCCTAAGTTTTTAAAAAATAAGCATGACATTTGCTGATAGACAAGGAATACTTTCTCTGGGTATTTGGCAAGTAAAATGGAAGGTACTAATCTAGCAGAGTACAAGACAGAATGGACACTAAAGGTGAAAGACCGGAACACTTTTACCCCTCAGAAAACTGCCCCAGACCGTTACTATCAATAAGAGAAACCCACAAGCAAAATGTACACCACACGCTTTCCACAGAAGTTACCAGGCACTGGAAGGAGGTTCCCAAAAGTAGAAAAGTAAACAAGTCATCCAGTAGTAACTGTGTGAAGTAAACGAGTTATCCATTAGTAACTGTGTGAAGTAAACAAGTCATCCATTAGTAATTGCGTGAAGTAAACAAGTAATCCATAAATATTTGTGTGAGGTAAACGTATTAATTGGAAACATCTCAGTATTTGCGTGCTGTGTGTGGTGGATTCAATAACCGGAATGATGTACTAGTGGAGGAATGAAACCTATAATAGATTGATGTAACGTGTTTAGTCACGAAGCAGCATAGTAGTGAACTTAGTGCATCGTGATCCAGCAAACCTTGTGTGAAGTGAAACGAATAGCGTGAGATCGATAAAAGTATCAATCTAACTCAGCGCCTTGCAAAGCAATTGTGACCGAGGCCTGGTGTATTTATGCGAGTGATAGTAATTCTATTGTAACAAAGCGACATATGAAATGTGAACCCTTTTAACCTAGAAAGAACCAACCCAAACCAAATAAATAAAATAAAATATAGGGACAGTAACTGATTCTAGAAAAAC
>JAXCLM010857733.1:0-11393 GCA_035583075.1 Eurycea guttolineata | reverse complement strand
GCCACTGCCATTCCAAAATTGCCATCATCCGCCATTAACCATGATATTTTGCACCACCAATGCAAATATAATTGTATTTAGTGAGTAGGATTATAATTGCTGGGGTGCAGGCTGACACTTTAAATATATTCTTAGTGAGTTGAGTTGCGTGACACAAATGCACTTCCTGTGATGTGACTTCTTGTAATGTAATTAAATATGCTAATTAGGGGGCCCGGCACCTGACCTCCGCATAGGGCCCCGCAAATCTTAGAACCGGCCCTGGCGGAACGATTGCAACCCTGGTAACCTGCACCTTTGGGGGCACTGTAGTTAGAGTTGAGACGCCGATCCAGAATCTGGTAGGGATCTACATACAAGGTATGTTTAAGGAGTGCGGTCTGCTTGTTCTCAATTGGTACATCCACACCTGGTTGACCAATGAGATTCAAGCAATCGGGGCCGTAGAGGTCTGGCTACAAGACAGGTCGCCAGCAGAGATCGGTATAGAAGGGACTCTTTTCATGATAATGATCACAGGAGACTTAAACATCAGACTATCTGATAATTTGATAAACGGGCCAGAGGATGGGGTACAAGAGTCACTAGGAATTCCCAACGCCAAGTGTCACGGAAGATGCACAGATGAAGGTGGTAGAGAAATGGTCAAACTATTGAATGCAAATAATCTAGTGGTCGTAAATGGGAGAACCAGATCAGATTTGCCAGCATGTACTACCTTTGATGGTCGTACTAAGGACGGGGTTCTATACTCGATGTGGTTATAGTTGAGGCCCCCCTATGGGAAGACATAGAGGAACTCCAGGTTCTCGAAAGATTCAGTAGCGGCCACAGAGCTGTGAAACTCATAGTAATTTAACTGGAATGCCAGTTTTAACCGTGGCAGCTAATATTCCTCTCAGGGAAATGGAAATAAAAAATAACAGGAGGAAACTTAGGTGGACAGTGGGGAGATTTGATAGAGTGACCACCCTATTTAGTGAAGAGAGATGTACAACAGAGAAAGTCCGGGATACCCCAATAAAAGAAATGGACTGGGAAGCTTGTTGGGACATGTTGAATGAAATATCATTGATAGTTTCAGGCCAAATAACAGAACTAAGGAAAACGGGGGCGGAGAGGGGTGAAAGTAGACTGTGGTACAACGAAGACTGCAAAGTTTCTTTAAAAAATCTAAAAAGTGCCCTGATGAGTAAAAAACCAGCCCTAATAACCGAGGCCCATAAATTGTACAAAAAATCAATCGTCATAGCTAAAAGAGAATATGAAGATGATTTTTGGACCCAATTAAGAATAACCTCAAGCTTAAAGGATTCTCGTGAGTTCTGGAGCTTGGTTAATGTAAGATTAAGGGAAGCTACCTCCAATAGGATTCGTGAACCAAATGTTTTGCCCTCTGAATGGCTGACCCACTATGGTAATCTGTATAGTGGTGTAACAGGAGAATTAAATAGAGAGCCTGGAAATCGCAGCCACATAGGCCTAATCAGAAGTAATTTAAAAATCAGCAAAGAACAAGTGGTGGTAGCCATAGATAAATTGGCAAGTGGGAAGCCCCAGGGGCAGACCTAATTCCAACAGAGGTGTACATGCTACTCAAGGACTTTTGGTCCTTATTTTTGGCCCACTATTTTACATTAATTATAAAAGAAGGACGGGTTCCGGAATTGTGGCTTGAATCATTAATCATGGCCATCCATAAAAAAAGGAGACACTCAAATACCAGCAAACTACAAACCAATCAGTTTATTATGTATAGTTAGCAAAATCTTAGCAGCAATATTGGCAGCCCAATTGACAACTTGGACGGACGCTAATGCTATCATTGACGAATTACAATTTGGCTTTAGATAAGGAAAAGGCACAACTGAGGCAATTTTTGTATTAAGTATGGCAGCTGGTAGGGCTGCGGCAACATCGGGGAATCTCTATGCCGCATTCATGGACCTGAGGACCGCATTTGATGTAGTGGACAGGGCGGTCCTCTGGTCCATGATGGAAGGGGTGGGAGTGCTGACTGAATTGATAGAGGCCTTTAAGCTGCTCCACACCGGCACTAAGGGGGCTGTCATCCTAAGGCAGGGAGAAGCAAGAACAGAATTTTTTCCAATAGAGGGGGGTGTTAAACAGGGCTGCCTGCTGCCCCTGCGCTTTTTAATCTATATATAAATGGATTGTTTCATCACCTGTTGAGTACTCCATCTGACGCCCCTAGACTGGCTGGGTGCCTCACCCCTGCTGTCCTATATGCGGATGATGCCGTACTGATGGCTAAAACGCCTTGGGGCCTACACAAATTGATACCTGCTTATGTGGCCCATGTGGCACAACTAAATCTGCAAGTTAATATCGAAAAATGTAAAACCATGATTTTCATAGGCAATAAAAAACAGAAATATAAAAAATGTGTTTTTAAAATTGGGGAAACAGTATTTGAGCAAGTAAGCAATTTTAACTATTTAGGTTGTTGGTTTTCTGAAACATGTGATTGGTCATTTCATATCGAAAATCAGGAGGAGAAATTGGCCCAGACACTTGGGGCTCAAACCAAACTCATGCTGCAATCTAAGAAAAGCGTTACCTCTGCGTGTATGGAAGTATTTAATAGTAAACGCAGCGAGTTACTATATTATGGCGTAGAGATTTGGGGTAGTGTAAAAATAAAACCTCTGGAGCTAAAAGAAAGGAACTTTTTAAAATGTGTATTGAATTCACCTAAAAATGGTGCCAACGAATATCCCTTCCTGGAACTCCAACAGCTACCTTTAACTGCTGGCTTGAGAATCAGCCCTTTACTTTACATGTTGAAAATAACAAATCTGGCAGAGAATAACCTCCTGAAGAAAATCTTAGATGAAGTATTAAGTTCTGATGTAACAGACAGATACAGCTGGGTGAGAGAAATCGATGGCGGCCTGAAGGCTTTAAAACTACCTGGCATATCAGTAGTGAAGGGGAGTCTAGGGGACTACCCGAGGAGTAAAATAAGGGAAGTGATAAAGGATGTCGGCTGGGACACAATATATCACTCAGCCGGATTGAAACATTCTCTAGCTGAATTCTTACAATGCAGTAATTGGGCTAAGCATATGTATCTCACAGTTCCTCTATCACGAATTGAAAATTGTTTAATTACGCGATTTAGATGTAACAACCTGTTCATGAACTATGGTATCAATGATGGGTCTAACAGATTACAATGCCATTGTGGTCAGGACAAGGAGAACATTCAGCATGTATTGTTTTTTTGTAAACGGTATACAGCTCCGCGAAAGAAATGGTTAGTCCCATTGCTGAAAACACAAGGATTTAAAGAATGGAAGATTGACTTATTATGGCTGAGGCTGCTAAAATTCAGTAATCATGATATTTGGAGTCTCAAACTCTTTTAACCCCTTAAGTGCTGGGGGGTTTCTACCCCCCAGTGCTGCGTTGGAAGAATAGGGCCCATGTTAGCCCTATGTAAATGATAAGTCAATGAGAGGAGCGGAGGACGCGTCTGACACGTCCTCCGCATTTAAGGGGTTAAATCAATGTTTTACCTGAGGAAGAAGTTTATGTTAACCTGACCTTTTTAATCTTTTAATAGCTTGTACTTTGCACAAATATTGTTATTTACTGAAGTCTCAAAATATTGAAATCCTTGTTTTTCCGAGAAAGACATTTTTGTGAGCCTTACTTGCTCCAACTTTTTAATGGCTTGCATATTTGCATAAATACTGTTATGTACTGAATATTGCACTGATGTCAAAAATTGCTCTAAACCGGGTCGTCTCTCATCTAAAAGATATGCACTCATGCATTGTTTCTCCGATAAAGAATTTTTTGTCAGCCTTACTTGCCTTACTTACCTTTTAATAGCTTGCATATTTGCACAAATACTGTTATGTATTGAATAATGCACTGATGTCAAAAATTGGACTAAACCGAGTCCCCTAATTTAAAGGATATGCACGCATGCACTTTTGAATGTATACAATGTAGATTACAAATATTGCAATATTAGATATAAGCCCCTTGGTTCCGAAAGTAATACTGAACCGGCCGTAACTGTACATGATTGAACTTTTTTTTAACATTTTTAACATTATTTATGACCGTCCTAGTTCATGTTTTTACGCACAAAGATTGTCATTAATTTTTATGACATTTTTAGTCACTTTTTAGAGTGAATTGATTGTTTTCTCAACTTTGATGGTTTGAAAATAAAGTGACATTGACTTGACAGTGTATATATACAGATTTGTACAGACTAGCTAGATTGAAGTCATGTAAGGGAGGGTGGGGCTCTTCGTTTGCTCAATACTAGCCTTGCCTTGGAATATTTACACCCCATCCACAATGTACAGTCCACAAATCATAGCCTGTATACATTTTTTATTTGCAATAGCACAACAGTCAATTGTATGTCACTTTCTTTCTTTCTTACTCTGAGTTTTGGCTTTTTCTTTGGCTTGAAATAGCGTTTCTAAAATGAAAACACAGAAAAAGAGAAATATTCATTTAATGTTATACCTACAAAATATAACAAATGTTTGTAATTTTTAATTAAATAACTATATTCAAACATTTTGGCAAGACTTGCAACTCACATTAAATATTCTTTTACATCACCATACACATCATGAAACATGGTAGTCCATAATATTTAAGCAATGTTGAGTTATTTGTTACCTTTAATTGTTGATATGGCTGTTTACTTGATGCCTTTGTTTTTCTGGTGCTTTTTAGGGAGGAAGTTCAAACCTGGATTTTTCTTCTACCATCCATTATCTTTAACAATGTTTTTACCCAGTAACAAAGCAAATGCAAAAGTTGGTAATAAAACCCATACCTCTTGAATCCACATGCCTCGATTCTTTCAGATGTCAGTGTAACTCCTTTCCTCTCTGCATACTACACTAGAAAATGCAACCTCAGAAAACTAATGGCATTGCTAGTGGGTATTATTTTTTTATTTGTATTTTCTCTGGATCAGATTGCACTGTAGGGGGAAGGAACTGTTGAACTTGTACTGTGAGAAATGAACTCACCTGACAGGAGAGAGTGTCATGAAAGGAGCTCTGACATATAACCCATGCCTGACTTCTGGTTGTGGGGGACACTACAAAGATGACAGGATTGGTGAGACAAACATACTCCCTTAAAGTTTTGGAATAAGGGGACAGGCCAACTAATATGCATACCAACAAAAGCATAAGTAGATGGAATTCTGAAAATCTGAAAATTACATTTTTTTTAAAGTATGCATTTAAAATTCCAAAGTAATGGCTATTAATAAAAGCTGTGATAATTGCCCAAATATCACTGTAATAAGGTACCACTTGAGAAACAGAGTACATAAATATTGAATATGAACAGTTTAATATGTGACTGACATGATTGACAGTAATGCAATGATGTGCACTGTTAGTTTTAATTTTAGCGAGCTCATTTGGTGAAAACAAAATGAGTATTTGCATAAAACCTTTGAAATCTTGGTGTACCCTAGGGGGAGGGTACTTCAGAGAAAATCGTAGTTGCTGGTGGCACAGAAGAGAGAGTTAAAGGGTATTATGTTTGTAGTCCAATCCAGCATTAGGTAAAATCACACCAGCCTAATTATCATAAATGACAGGTCATAAATGCCCTGGTGCTATATGACCATTTTTTGTTTTCACACAGTTTTTATTGAAAGATTTATAAGAATAAGTAACAATACAACAACATTTCCTTTGCCGAGGAAGACTAAACATTCATCCTTACATTTAAACAATGATTTCAAGCACTAGATATTAACAATGGTACAAAAATAACAGCTGTAAAATGATTATATTATATTCAAGCATAATAGTGATCTAGGCACACTGGTTGCAAATACCTTATTTTTCACATGATCTAGGAATGGGCTCCATACATCTTTAAAGCCTTGTAATTTATCGTGACAATCGTATGTCAACTTCTCCATTGCAGACATTTTCCACATGGCCTCTTACCAATCTTTAATTGACCACACATAATTTTGTTTCCAGCTAGTGGCTATTGCCAATTTGGTGCTCAACAGACACATGGTTATAAGCGACTCTCTAGTAGACCTCAGTGGATAGATCTTCCCTTCTGGTTTTCCCAGCATAAAGGTATCTGGTTTTAGTGGCAGAAGAATCCCACATATATCTAAAATTGTTTTACAAATTTCTTTCCAGAACCCCTTCATTTTGGGGCACTCCCTCCACATGTGTATGTAACTTCCTGTTTGCCCACCACCCCTCCAGCATTCTCCAGAGGAAGCTACTTTGCACTGATGTAGTCGTAATGTGGTCATATACCATCGAAGCAGTAATTTGTGACCCGGTTCTTGTAGATTAGTGTTACTAGCAGCCCTGCGGGCTCTGTCCCAGATCTGCTGCCACACCTTATCCGACCATTTGACCTTTAGGTCTTGTTCCCAAAGCTGCTGGATTTTCCCCAAGGGGGAATTGTGTGCCAATAATAGTATATCATCTATTCTTGACAGGAGTCCCTTTCTACTGGGGTGGGTCATTAACATAGTTTCAAAGGCAGTCTGGGGTCATGTCGCCATCTAGAGGATATTCGGGTGGATCACCCAATGTCTAATCTGTACGTAATCAAATGTATGATTCATATGTAGTCCATATTCTTTCTTACATTGTGTGAAAGATTTAAGTTCTCCATCTTCAACCATGTCTCCTATGACTCTACACCCTGCTTCATTCCATATCTCTAAGGCCTTGACTGGCATACCAGGTGGAAATTTGGGTTATAGTGTAAGGGTGTGAATGACGAGGGAAAAGTGGTCAGACCATATTTTTCCCCGCATTTCTCCCAAACTTTTATCGTGGCCGCAGAACCTGCAGCTATTTTCAGCTTTTTGGATCTGTTTCCCTGACCTAGCCATGGCTGCTGCCATATCTTCCCGTTTACCATAAAGTCATCAATCGCCACCCAGTGTTTCATATTGTCACACTTGCCCCATTCCCAAATGGTAGTCAGGTGGGCAGCTTGGTAGTATAATGGGACATTCGGGATACCCAGGCCCCCCATTTTCTTGGGTACAGAGTGACTGTTTTGGGAATTCTTAATGGCTTGCCCCCATTTTCAAATTCTGTCACTATTTGTTGGATGGAATCCAAATGTTTCTTGGGCAGGTGTATGGGTACTGTCTGGAATAGACAGAGCAGTCTGGGCAGGATGGGCATTTTAATTGCGTTAATACGTCCTGACCATGAAAGGATGTATTTCCCCCATTTACTGATACCAGTTCAAATCCTGGCCATCAATGGGATGTAGTTGGCCTGGTATAGATGGTCTGTATGGGCTGCAAGTATTTAATTTTTGTCTTAGCAATCTGGAATGGTAGTGGCTGGGACAGTGTGTTCAAGTCGGATATTGGCATATTTATTGGAAGGCATTCAGACTTCGTCAAGTTTACTCTGAAGCCAGTGAGAGCTGTGTAAAGGTCTAATTCTTTCAGGACATAGGGCATTGGCTGCAGTGGATGAGCTCGTGAGAGGATAATATCATCTGCAAAGAGTGATATTTTATGGGTGTCGTGTCCCAGTGTAACTCCCTCTATTTCCACCATCTGCCGCACCCTTGTAGCCAATGGCTCCAGACTAAGCGTGAACAATAGGGGGAACAAGGGGCATCCTTGCCTTGTGCCCCTAGTGAGTGGGAAGAATTCTGAAAGGCTTCCATTTACCAACACCTGTGCCTTTGGCCCTACATAGTTGGCTGCCACCATTTCTTTAAAACGTGTCCCAAATCCCATAGCTGCTATCACTGCCCATATGACCTCCCATTCGACTCCGTAAAATGCTTTTTCAGCATCGAGCGATAACAGCACCCATCCAGATTGTGATCTATTGAGTTTGTCAATAATATGAATAACCTTTCTTGTATTGTCCATGGTACTCCTGCCAATCACAAAGCCTGCCTGGTCCTGGTGAATTAAATTTGGTAATATTTTGCTTAGGCACTCTGCGAGTATTCTGGTGTATAGTTTTGCATCTATATTTGGTAGCAAGATGGGGCGGTATGATGCACATTTCTCAACGGGTATTCCCGGTTTGGGTAGAACTATTATTACCGCCGCCTGCATTGTATGGGAGATCTAGCCATGTTTCACAAAGTCATTAAACAACTTCTCTAATTGCAGGGATAATTGTTCAGTCATTTTTTTGTAAAATAGCAATGGAAACCCGTCTGGGCATGGGGATTTGCCTATTTTTAACTGTTTAATTGCCCATTGGACTTCTTGACATGTAATAAGGCTGTCCAGACCTAAACGCTGCTCTGCTGTTAAATGAGGCAGGTGTATATTTCTCAGATATTGATCAATGTCTGTCCTGGATATGGGCTCGGAGGTATGGGTTGTGTAAAACTGCCTAAATGCCTCTCTTTTTTCTTGGTCTGTGTGCGCCCATTTATTATTTCCCAGGTCTATGTTTGGTACACGGGCTCATGCTGTTGCTTCTTTTAGCATGGAGGCTAGCATTTTCCCTGATTTATTGCCGAATTCTTAGAAATATTGCCTGGCTCGAAGCATCATTAGCTCTGTTTTGCTATTTTGATACATATTTAGGATACCCTTCACTGTTTTCCAATTGCAAAAATCCCCCAATAACCCTGTCATCCTGTCTTTGGCTTCTTTCTGTTTTACTGTTTGTTGCAGAATCACTACCTGCCTGGATCATGCTTTTTTTTATATTGGCAGCTATTGAAATACAAGTACCTCTGATATACGCCTTAAAGGCATCCCATATCCATTTAGGGGCCACAGCGTCTGAGCTATTAGTAAGGAAGTCGTTTTTTATTTCTACTTGTAATTCCTGAATCGCCATTTTATCTTTAAGCAGGAAATCATTTAGGTGCCAGGTTTGTCTTCCCTTATGTCCTACCATTGAAAGTCTGGAAGCCACTACCCAAGCATGGTCTGAATACCCAATTTGTCCCATTTCGGACTGAAAGCTCCCTTACAAGAGTCCTGGTGTTGTGAACAGGTAATCTATTCGCGAGTACACTTTATGTACATGTGAAAAGTATGAGTAGTCTCTGTCTTTCGGGTGGGTTTCTCTCCATAGTCTACCAGTAAGAGGTCAGCTAGCAGTTTTTTAACTTTCTTGGAGTAGGATACAGAGGGGCTCATTCTATACGTTGTAGATCTATCTAGCTCCGGGAAATAAACTGCGTTGAAATCTCCTCCTAAAATGAATTCACCTTCAACAAACTCCCTTAATTTTGGTAATGTGTTTTCAATAAAGGTGTTTTGGGCCGTGTTTTGGGCATATACATTAGCAATCGTCAATTGAGTGGGCCTTATTCTCCCTCCAACATATAGATATCTCCCTTCGGGATCTGCAATGTTCTGGAATGTTAGAATTGGAGCGATTTGTGAATCAAAATGGAAGTACCTTTTTATTTAGTGAGTCCACCAGCATGATATTGGGATGGATAGTCTTTGTGTTTAAGCAATCCAGAGTCTCGCTTAGTCATGTGCATTTCTTGTAAAAGCAGTATCTGTGGGCAGTTATTTCTAAGCTCCCTAAACAACCTTCTGCGTTTGACTGGATTATTCAGGCCTTTTAGATTATATGAGATTACCTTAGCCATTATCAGTGTGTGCATAGGGTTCTCAGTTCTCCAATTTTTCAATCACAGCTGCATTATTAACCTTATACGAGATAACATAAATGATAGCTTCAAAAACAATTTTCAAACTTAATCGGAGCCTGTGACCAACATGGTCATCTTCATGTAACCAACAGTTGTTCAAATCAAAGAGGGTATTAATCTCTTCCACGCCCATTGGAGAGATATGAACCCTAGAGTGCGGATTTACCCCACCCGGGACCTCATCCGATCCGTCTCTGGCCCCGACCTCTAGCCTTGCGAGTCCAACATTTTATATTCTTAGTAATGTCATTGTGTGCACCCCCTTTAACCCCTTCAGTGCGGAGGACGTGTCAGACGCGTCCTGCTCCAGCACTTTTGCATATCTTTTTCCATTGACTTAACATGGGGGCCTATACTTTTAACGCCGCAGTTAAGGGGTTAACCATCTACCTTAATGTCTTTCATCCGTTCCCTGGATTCTTTTTCTTACCCAACTTCAGCTTTCATCCAAGTCCCCCTTTACAAGTGTCTGTGTAGTGCTTTGCTTCCTATGGCGAGAGACTGAGCCTCCTCTTTGCCTGTGTCTTTTTTGTTGAACCACTGTCCACGGCCAGGGTGTCGGACCTTCAAATGAGGGTCCCAGTTGTTGGTCTTTTTTGGGAAAGTGGGTGCCGAGCAAGAGTTCAGCTTCTTCTATAGTAGTTATTGAAGTTTCAGAGCCATTCCAGTGATAGCGCAGACCGAACGGAAACATCAATTTCTAACTAATATTTTTGTCTGTCAACAGTCAGGTGATTGAGCGAATTTGGTTCCTCTTCAAGAGCGTTGATGAAGCAATGTCCTGGAATATCTGAAAGGTTATATCATTCCATTGGAATGCCTCGCCGAGCAGTGCAAGCTGCCTGCATTATTTTTCCTTAGTTTTAAAATTGCAGAATTTGACCTGGATATCTCTTGGAGGGTCTGAATTGCTTCTGCCTTTGGGGCCAAATCTGTGTACCCAGATATATCTATATTCCTTAGCAGCTATCGATGTAGCCACTTGGCTGCAGAGCTTTGTAACCATTTTCTTAATGTTGTCTCCTTCTACCCCTTCTGGGATGTGCTTAATTCTAATGGTATCCCTTCTACCTCTATTCTCGAGGTCTTCGCATTTTGCATGGAGTAAGTCATTCTGGCGGTGTAGTTCTATGAGTTCTAGCTTAATATTGGCTATACATTCAGCGGTTGTGCTTGAGTTATCCTCTATAGTAGCAACTCTGTCTCCCAGAGTTGTAAGCTCTGCTGCCTGTTGGCTTGATGCTGTTTCTGCCTCCGTTCTCAGCTTCTGGATCTCTGTGGCTACTACTGCTCCTAGGTCTAGTTTAAAAGCTTGAAGACAGTCTTCGAGGTCCTTCTTTGTGAGTAGCCCTGAGTTGTCATTCTTCCTGGCTGCCATGGTGAATGGTGTTGAGTGTACGTGTGTATTTTGTGCTCTGGTCTTCGCAACAGGTCCACCACCTCCTTTCCGAGGCATCTGGGTGTAGCCCTCGTGGGCGCCAATGTCTTCTGACTGGCCCCTTCGCCTCTTCTGATGTTTGTTAATACAGGCTAGTCTGCTCCTCCACCCAGGGCCTCGCAGCTATTTCCTTCTGCTGTTCGAATATCCATCTGGTCTGATCGTGGGGGTGATTTGGCCAGTCTTGATCAATGCTTGGGATCCTGCGCTCTTTTAGTGCCTGATTTATGCACCTTGTTGACTAGTTTCTCCTGTCCAGTGCTTCAACACACCGAAAGTTTCC
>JAXCLM010856625.1:0-11510 GCA_035583075.1 Eurycea guttolineata | reverse complement strand
CTTGGGCATCCCGCGTAGCCTGATCATACCCAGCGGCAGCATCCTGCAACTGGGTATTCTCAGCCTGAAGTGCAGATTGTTGTGGTACGGCCCTTGTACAGAGCTTTCAGACCCTTTGGGGCCCGGCTAGGTTCCCAACGTTGTGCAAACGCACATCGCAATCGGCTTCCGCGTCCTTAGTTACTCGCCTTAGTCCTTCCTTTGTTTCATCTCGGGAAGCCCCGCCCTCTTACGTTTCAGGGCGGTTGCTCTTATGCTGAGCTTCTCAGAGGTCCGGCGCGCTTCAGTAAGTTTGCCTTTGGTTCTTGCGCTGCGTGCTTTTCCGTGCCTTCGTTTCTTCGTGCTTGCCGTTCTTGTTCCGTCTTGTTCACTGTTTGTCCTATCCCTCCCTGTTCGTCTTGTGTTTTGTCCGGGTTCTTGCTTTTTTGATATTCCGTTGTTGTTCTTGGTTTTGTTGTCTCCCTTCGTTTACCCCCTTAGTTTTGTACTTGTCAGCCTTGTCGTTCTCTCCGCTCCCTTCCTCCCTCCTCCCTTCTGTTCTCTCCTTCCCGTCCTTCCTCCCGGTTGCTCCTTTTTTCCCCCGTTTCCCCTTGTCCTCGTTCGTTCGCGTCCTTTTGTGTTTTGTGGTTGTTTTCGTTGTTTGCTGGTGCTCCCTTGTCCTCGTACATTCGCGTCCTTTTGTGTTTTGTGGTTGTTTCGTTGTTTGCTGGTGCTTGTTTCCTTGTTCTTGGTTTCTTAGATCAGTTAGGGTGTTGTTTGAGTTAGTTAGTGTAGCTTAGTTAGTAAGGGCGAACCTAGACAGTCAGAGTAGGTTTAGAGTCCATAGAGGTAGTCAGACTTCCTTTTCCCCTTTCCCTTAGTTAGTGGTAGGAGTTGTCACCAGTTAGGTCCAAGGTTTCCGGTCCTTAGGGTTTCCCCTCTTTTTAGAATAGTGTAGCTTGGTCAGTGTAGAGTAGGGTCAGGTGTTTTTCCCGGACTGTCTTCATCCTAGTCGGGTTTTCACCTTCCACCAGCTGCCACCAGGTGTCAGCGGTGGTAGGTGGAAATCACTTTCTCCAGTTCTTTCACAGCAGCTTCTCGTGAGTCTCCTACAGAAGGTAAGCCTGCATAACAGGCTGAAGCGCCAGTCCACTTGTCCATTCATAGTTATGGCTGCCACCGTAGAGGAGTTGACTACTGCTGTTAAGCAGTTAACCACTCAGGTGCAGGCTTTACAACTGGAGAACCTTCAACTAAAGGCGGTGGTACAGTCCAAGCCTCCAGTAGTTCTAGACCCGTCTCCCACAGGGGTCTCTATAGAAAAGTTTTCTGGCGACTCCACTAAGTTACAAGCTTTCCGTACTGCTTACAAGATACAGTTCATGTTTCGCCCCCAGCATTTTTTAAATGATAGAGCCAAGGTGGGCTATGTGATCAGTCATTTTTCAGGTAATGCGCTCTCTTGGGTAACGCCACATTTGGAAGTAAATGATCCCATTATGGTAGACTTTGATACTTTTGAAAAGGCGTTCATTGCCATGTTTGAGAGAGGTCACACTCAGCAGGCGGCTGAGGAACGTTTACTTGAGATTACCCAGGGTTCTCGTGATGTCATGACTTTCTTGTCCCAGTTTAGGGCATTGGCAGCACAGACCAAGTGGGCAGAAGACGTTCAATATGCCTTATTTAGAAGGGCCTTGAAAGAAGAGATCAAAGACGAATTGGCTCGCACTAATCGTCCTGGATCCTTGCAGGCACTCATAGACTTGGTGCTGCAAATTGAATTTCGACTTGGCGAGCGTCGTTCCGAGCGAAGAAAGACTGTACTGCCCAAACCTGTTTCTAGACCTATGGATAGTAGGTCTCAACTTCCAGAGGAGCCTATGCAGTTAGGTTCCACTAGAGGTCCTCTCTCGGAAGCCGAGAGGTTACGTCGTAGGGCTAACGGCCTTTGTCTTTACTGCGGTCAGCCCGGACACGTGGTAAGGAATTGCCCTCTTTGTCCCCGCAAGTCGGCGGAAAACTTGCACGGTCCCTGAACCTGGGGGGTGGTTCAGGTGACCGGCTGACTGTGTGCCCCTCTTCATCATTTTCTGATCAGGAAAATCATTCTTTGTTGTTGTTACCCATCGTGGTTTCATGGAAACAGCAGCATTTCAAGACTTTTGCCTTGCTTGACTGTGGAGCTGGCGGTTTGTTTTTGGACGTGGACTGGGCGGCTCGACACAAGGTACCACTCCAAAAACGGGCCTCCACCACGTTAGTGGAGACTATCGATGGCTCACCCATTTCTTCTGGTCCTGTGTCCTGGCAGACTTTACCTTTGTCACTTTTTATGGGTAAACATAAAGAAATGATCACTTGGGATCTGATCAAGTCGCCACGTTTTCCTTTTATTCTGGGCCTTCCGTGGTTGCGACGGCATAACCCTTTGATAAATTGGAAAACTGGTACTGTGTCCTTTGCGTCAGAATTTTGTTTTCAGGAGTGCATTCCTAACACACATTGGAATACCATCCTTTCTCCTGCTGAGTCGGTTGACACAGTCTCTGTTTCTGCTGGGGTTCCGGTCATCTACCATGAATTTGCTGCAGTCTTTCAGAATTCTCCGGATCGTACCCTCCCCCCTCATCGTGCTACAGACTGTCGCATTGAGGTAGTCCCTGGGAGCATCGTACCTTACGGGCGCATGTATCGCTTGACTCATGATGAGAAATTGGTTTTGCGTCGCTACTTAGATGAACATCTTGCTAATGGCTTAATTCGACCTTCACGGTCGCCTGCAGGGGCTCCTCTATTCTTTGTTAAAAAGAAAACGGGGGATTTACGCCCCTGTATAGACTACAGGGGTCTTAACGCTGTCACCGTTAAGGACCGTTACCCTTTGCCATTGATCGCTGATATTTTGGACTCGGTCAAGGGTGCCATAGTTTTTACGAAGTTAGATCTTCGTGGTGCTTACCATCTCCTCCGTGTTACTCCGGGGGACGAATGGAAGACGGCCTTTCGAACCCCATTTGGCCTGTTCGAGTATGCTGTAATGCCATTTGGGTTAGTTAACGCCCCTTCCATTTTCCAAAGATTTATTGACACCCTGTTCTCGGACATTTTACAAATATTTGTCATTGTGTATTTAGATGATATCTTAATATACTCTGCCACGCAAGATGACCATGTTCGTCATACCCGAGTGGTCTTGGATCGTTTGCTTGCTAATTCTCTCTTCTGCAAACCCGAAAAGTGTCTTTTCAATTGCTCCTCAGTGGAATACTTAGGGCACATTGTATCAGCGGACGGGGTTCGCATGGATCCCCGTAAGGTTAAGGCGATATTAGACTGGCCTGCTCCCTCCTCCGTGAAAACCATACAGCAGTTTTTAGGTCTTGCCAACTATTATCGCCGCTTTATCCCGGCATTTTCTGACATCGTGAAACCCATAACTGCTCATCTCTGTAAAAACGCCACCTCTTTTTGGTCCCCTGCTGCTCAGTCTGCATTTCTTCGCCTGAAAACCTTATTCACTTCGGCGCCCATTCTTCGTCCGCCGGATGAAAACAAACCTTTTATTGTTGAGACAGACGCCTCAGAGTTTGCCGTGGGTGCGGTTTTACTTCAAGCCTGGGTAGGCTCCGATGGTTCTAAAAAGGAGTTTCCGATAGCATATTATTCACGAAAGCTTTTACCAGCTGAACAGAATTATGCCACCATCGAAAAAGAGCTTCTGGCCATGAAGACCGCTTGCACTGAGTGGCGTCATTTGTTATTGGGGGCTCGCCACCCTTTCCTTCTGCGCACCGATCATAAGAATCTTCAAGTGCTTAAGTCGATGGATTGTCGAAATCCCCGACAAGCCAGATGGGCATTTTATTTTGCCCAATTCGACTTTTCCCTCACGTATATTCCTGGCTCGCAAAATGTTTTAGCAGACGCCTTGTCTCGCTCTCCCTGTTTTTCGTCTGTTTCGGTTCCACTTTCTGAACCAGTCATTCCCGCTACACGTTTCCTCGGTCTTGTAACATATACCTTGGCAGAAATACGGGACGCCACTTCGGATCATCCCGCCTTGCCCACTTGGCAACATAAGCAGGGGTTTACTCTACGTCAGGGTCTGCTGTTTCGCCATGATAAGTTGGTACTTTTGCACTCGGATCATCAACGTTTTGCGTTGTCTTTATTCCACGATAACCCCACTGCTGGTCATCGTGCTTCTAAATCCACGTACACTTGTCTTCGTCGATTTGTATGGTGGCCCAATATGTTGGCGGATGTACAAGGGTACGTAGCCTCCTGTACGGTTTGTGCTCAGGCCACGACCCGGTCGGGAAGACCTTACGGTCTTCTACAGCCCTTGCCCACCCCCCCGGGTCCCTGGCACACCGTGTCCATGGATTTTGTTGTCGATCTTCCCGTCTCAGATGGTTATACATGCATACTTACCGTAGTTGATCTGTTTACCAAGATGGTGCACTTTGTTCCATTCCCCAGGTTGCCTACCGCTCAGGGTCTTGCCACTGTTTTCCTTAGGGAGGTGTTTCGTCTTCATGGTCTTCCCTCTAAGATCTTGTCGGATAGAGGACCGCAATTTGCGTCCAGATTCTGGGGTGCTCTATGTTCAGCCTTGCAGATAGATCGGGCTCTAACATCAGCCTTTCATCCGCAATCCAATGGGGCCGCCGAAAGGGTTAATCGGACTTTGAAATTGTATCTTCGGAGTTTTGTCTCCCATGCTCAAAACAATTGGTCCGACTTATTGCCCTTGGCGGAGTTCTCAATCAATAACGCGCAACATGCTTCGTCTGGTCTTAGTCCTTTCTTTTCACTTTACGGTCTCCACCCTCGAGCCCTTCCCTTGGACTGGCCGGGTCCATCTGTTCCCGCAGTGGAGGAGCATTTGCGTGACTTAGGTGATTGTAGAGACCGTATGCGCACCAATCTACGGAAGACCTCCGCTGCCATGAAGCGACATGAGGATCAGCGGCGGAGAGTCTCTCCCGTGTTTCATGTAGGCGATTTGGTATGGTTATCTGCGGCCAACTTACCGGTGCATGGCTTGTCTAAAGCTTTGTCCCCCAAATATCTGGGGCCATTTCCAATCTCTCGAATAATTGGTCCTGTGTCTGTTCGTCTTCGTCTTCCGACCAGGTGGCGGGTACATCCCACTTTTCATGTGTCCTTATTGAAACCGTTTGTTCCCAGTTCTTTCCCAGATCGTCTGCCTCCCAGACCCCCGCCCGTGTCAGTCAGAGGCTCAGATGAGTATGAGATTGACACTATCTGTAATTCACGCATCTCCAGGGGGCGTTTGGAATATTTAGTTTCCTGGAAAGGTTATGGTCTATGTGATCGGTCTTGGGAACCTGTCCATCACATTCATGCTCCCTTTTTGCTTCGAGCATTTCATGCTTCTCATCCTGACGCACCGGGAGCCTCCAGGAGGGGGCATACTGTTGTGGTACGACCCTTATACAGAGCTTTCAGACCCTTTGGAGCCCGACTTCGTTCCCAACGATGTGCAAACGCACATCGCAACCGGCTTCCACGTCCTTAGTTACTCGCCTTCAGTCCTTCCTTTGTTTTCTTCTCGGGAAGCCCCGCCCCCTGACGTCTCAGGGCGGTTGCTCTTATGCTGAGCTTCTCAGAGGACCGACGCGTTTCAGTAAGTTTGCCTTTCGTTCTTGCGCTGCGTGCTGTTTCTGTGCCTTCGTTTCCTCGTGCTCTGCCGTTCTTGTTCCGTCTTGTACTCTGTTTGTCCTGTCCCTCCCTGTTCGTCCTGTGTTTTTTGTCCGGGTTCTTGCCTTTTTTATTGCCGTTGTGTGTTCTTGGTTTTGTTGTCTTCCTTCGTTTTACCCCCTCAGTTTTGTACTTGTCAGCCTTGTCTTTCTCACCGCTCCCTTCCTCCCTTCCGTTTTCTCCTTCCCCTCCTTCCTCCCGGTTGCTCCTTCCTTCCCCGTTTTCCCTTGTCCTCCGTTCGTTCGCGTCCTCTTGTGTTTTTGGGTTGTTTCGTCGTTTGGTGGTGCTTGTTTTCTGTTGTCGGTTGCTTAGAACAGTTAGGGTGTTATTGAGTTAGATAGTGTAGGTTAGTTAGTAAGGGCGGTCCTAGATAGTTAGAGTAGGTGTAGAGTCCTTAGAGGTAGTCAGGTTTTCCTCTTCCCCTCCCCTTAGTTATACGTAGGAGTTGTCACTAGTTCAGGTCCCAGGGTTCCGGTCCTTAGGGTTTCCCTCCTTCTTAGAATAGTGTAGTTTCGTTAGTATAGAGTAGGTTCAGGTGTTTTTCCCGTACTGCCTCTTGTTCTGAGTCGGGTTTTCACCTTTCACCAGCTGCCACTTGGTGCCAGCGGTGTTAGGTGGGAATCACATACTTCAGTGACTTCTACGCCTGTTTCTGTGATTCTCCATTTTTATAAGGTAAGCCTGCATAACAGGCTGAAGCGCCGAAAAACTTTCTTGTGCAGACTATTCATTGTCATGGCTGCTACTATTGAGGAATTAACTACTGCTGTTAAGCAGTTAACGTCACAGGTGCAGGCCTTACAATTGGAGAATCTGCAGCTAAAGGCTGTGGTACAGTCCAAACCCCCAGTAGTTTTAGACCCGTCTCCCACGGGGGTCTCTATAGAAAAATTTTCTGGCGATTCCGCTAAGTTACAGGCTTTCCGTACTGCTTACAAGATTCAGTTCATGTTTCGCCCCCAGCATTTTTTGAATGATAGAGCCAAAGTGGGATATGTGATCAGCCATTTTTCGGGCAATGCGCTCTCTTGGGTAACGCCACATTTGGAAGTGAATGATCCTATTATGATGGATTTTGACACTTTCGAAAAGGCGTTTATTGCCATGTTCGAGAGGGGTCACACTCAGCAGGCAGCTGAGGAACGTTTACTAGAGATTTCCCAGGGTTCTCGTGACGTTATGACTTTCTTGTCACAGTTTAGGGCCTTGGCAGCACAGACTAAGTGGGCGGAGGACGTTCAATATGCATTGTTTAGAAGGGCCTTGAAAGAGGAGATCAAGGATGAGTTGGCCCGTACTAATCGTCCTGGTTCCTTGCAAGCACTTGTAGACTTGGTGCTGCAAATAGAGTTTCGACTTGGTGAGCGTCGTTCCGAGCGTAGAAAGGCTGTACTGCCCAAGACTGTTTCTAGACCTATGGATAGCAGGTTTCAAACCCCTGATGAGCCTATGCAGTTAGGTTCCACTAGGGGTCCTCTTTCTGAGGCCGAGAGGTTACGTCGAAGGGCTAATGGCCTTTGTCTCTACTGCGGTCAGCCCGGACACGTGGTAAAGGATTGCCCTCTTTGTCCCCGCAAGCCGGCGGGAAACTTGCTCGGTCCCTGAACTTGGGGGGTAGTTCTGGTGACCGGCTGACTGTGTGCCCCTCTTCATCGCCGTTTTCTGACCAAGAGAATCATTCCCTGTTACTGTTACCCATTGTGGTTTCATGGAAACAGCAGACCTTCAAGACCTTTGCCTTGCTTGACTGTGGCGCTGGCGGTTTATTTTTGGATATTGACTGGGCAGCGCGTCATAAGGTACCACTCCAAAAGCGTACTTCCACCACTTTTGTGGAGACCATAGATGGCTCACCCATCTCCTCTGGTCCGGTGTCATGGCAGACTTTACCTTTGTCTCTCCATATGGGTAAACATAAGGAAATGATCACTTGGGATTTGATCAAATCGCCGCGTTTCCCTTTTATCCTGGGTCTTCCTTGGCTGCGGCGGCATAATCCTCTGATAAATTGGAAAACCGGCACAGTGTCTTTTGTGTCAGAATTTTGCTTTCAGGAGTGCATTCCTGACACACATTGGAATGCCATTCTTTCCCCTACTGAGTCGGTTGACACTGTATCTGTTTCCGCTGGGATTCCGGCTGTTTACCATGACTTTGCAGCAGTCTTTCAGGATTCTCCTGATCGTACTCTTCCCCCTCATCGGGCGACAGATTGTCGCATCGAGGTGCTCCCTCAGGCTCTTATACCTTATGGGCGCATGTATCGCTTGACTCATGATGAGAAGTTGGTATTGCGTCGTTACTTGGATGAACATCTTGCTAATGGCTTGATCCGACCCTCGCGGTCACCTGCAGGGGCTTCTCTATTCTTTGTTAAAAAGAAGACGGGGGATTTACGCCCCTGTATTGATTACAGGGGTCTTAATGCAGTCACCGTCAAGGACCGGTATCCTTTGCCATTGATCGCTGATATTTTGGATTCGGTCAAGGGGGCCATTGTTTTTACGAAATTGGATCTTCGTGGTGCTTACCATCTCCTCCGTGTGGCCTCGGGGGACGAATGGAAGACGGCCTTTCGGACCCCATTTGGGTTATTTGAGTATGCGGTAATGCCATTCGGGTTGGTTAACGCCCCTTCCATTTTTCAAAGGTTTATAGACACCATTTTTTCGGATCTCTTGCAGATATTTGTCATTATATATTTAGATGACATCCTGATATATTCCGCCACGCAAGAAGATCATGTCCGTCATACCCGATTAGTCTTGGATCGTTTGCTTGCTAATTCCCTCTTCTGCAAACCCGAAAAGTGTCTTTTCAATTGCTCCTCGGTGGAATACTTGGGACACATTGTATCAGCAGACGGGGTTCGCATGGATCCCCGTAAGGTGAAGGCTATTCTAGAATGGCCGGCTCCCTCCTCCGTAAAGACCATACAACAGTTCTTGGGTCTTGCTAATTATTATCGCCGTTTTATTCCGGCATTCTCTGACATCGTAAAGCCCATAACTGCTCATCTCTGTAAAGACGCCACCTCTTTTTGGTCTCCTGCTGCTCAGTCTGCCTTTCTTCACCTAAAAACTTTATTTACTTCAGCGCCCATTCTTCGTCCGCCGGATGAAAACAAGCCTTTTATAGTTGAGACGGACGCTTCGGAATTTGCCGTAGGTGCAGTCTTACTACAAGCTTGGGTAGGCTCCGATGGTTCTTTGCAAGAGTTTCCAATAGCATACTACTCACGACAGCTTTTGCCAGCTGAACTTAACTATGCCACCATCGAAAAAGAGCTTCTAGCCATGAAGACCGCTTGCACTGAGTGGCGGCATTTTCTATTAGGGGCTCGTCACCCTTTCCTTCTGCGCACCGATCATAAGAATCTTCAAGTGCTTAAGTCTATGGATTGTCGCAATCCCAGACAGGCCAGGTGGGCTTTCTATTTTGCCCAGTTCGACTTTTCCCTCACGTATATTCCTGGTCCGCAGAATGTATTAGCAGACGCCTTGTCTCGTTCTCCCTGTTTTTCATCTGTTTCGGTTCCACTTTCTGAACCAGTCATCCCTCCCACACGTTTCCTTGGTGTATTAACATATACCTTGGCAGAGATACGGGATGCTACTTCGGTACATCCTGCCTTGCCCATTTGGCAACATAAGCAGGGTTTTACTCTACGTCAGGGTCTGCTTTTTCGCCACGCTAAGCTGGTGCTTTTGCACGCAGATCATCAACGCTTTGCTCTGTCCCTGTTCCACGATAACCCCACTGCGGGTCATCGTGCGTCTAAATCCACGTATACTTGTCTTCGTCGATTTGTGTGGTGGCCCAATATGTTGGCGGATGTTCAAGCTTATATTGCCTCCTGTACGGTGTGTGCACAGGCCACTACCCGGTCGGGTAAACCTTATGGTCTTCTGCAGCCCTTGCCCACCCCCCCTGGCCCCTGGCACACCGTGTCCATGGATTTTGTTGTGGATCTTCCTGTTTCGGATGGTTGCACCTGCATACTTACCGTTGTGGATCTGTTCTCTAAGATGGTGCATTTCGTTCCATTCCCCAGATTACCCACAGCGCAGGGTCTTGCCACTGTCTTTCTTAGGGAGGTGTTTCGTCTTCACGGTCTTCCCTCTGTGATCCTGTCGGATCGGGGACCACAGTTTGCGTCCAGATTCTGGGGTGCGCTTTGTTCTGCCTTGCACGTTGATCGGGCTCTTACATCTGCTTTTCATCCGCAATCCAATGGGGCTGCCGAAAGAGTTAACCGGACTTTGAAGGTGTATCTTCGGAGTTTTGTTTCACATGCTCAAAGCAATTGGTCTGAGTTGTTACCCTTGGCTGAGTTCTCAATCAATAACGCACAGCATGCCTCCTCTGGAGTTAGTCCTTTTTTTTCGCTTTATGGTCTCCATCCTCGGGCTCTTCCCTTGGACTGGCCCGGTTCTTCCGTTCCCGCGGTGGGGGAGCGTTTGCGAGCTTTGGAGGATTGTAGGGACCGAATGCGCGCTAATCTACGGAAGACGTCCGCTGCCATGAAGCGACATGAGGATCAACGGCGGAGAGCGTCTCCCGTTTTTCGTGTAGGCGATTTGGTATGGTTGTCTGCGGTCAACTTACCTTTACATGGGCTGTCTAAGGCCTTATCTCCGAAGTACCTAGGACCATTTCCGATTTCTCGGTTGGTTGGTCCCGTTTCTGTGCGTCTTCGTCTTCCGGCCAGGTGGCGGGTGCACCCCACCTTTCATGTGTCTTTGTTGAAGCCTTTTGTTCCCAGTCCTTTTCCTGGTCGTCTTGCTCCGAGGCCCCCGCCCGTGTCAGTCAGGGGGTTGGAAGAATATGAGGTGGAAGCTATCTGTAATTCCCGTATCTCCAGGGGGCGTTTGGAATATTTAGTTTCCTGGAAAGGCTATGATCTATGTGATCGATCTTGGGAGCCTGCCCATCACATTCATGCCCCTTTTTTACTTCGTGCATTTCATGCTTCTCATCCTGACGCGCCAGGAGCCTCCAGGAGGGGGCATACTGTTGTGGTGCGTCCCTTGTTCAGAGTTTTTAGATCCTTTGGGGCCCGACTCCGTTCCCAACGTTCTGCGTTTACACATCACAACCGTTTACAGCGTCCTTAGTAACGCGCTTCTTCCAGTCCTTCCTCTGTTTTCACCATCGGGAAACCCGCCCCCTGACGTCTCAGGGCGGTTACTCTTATGCGGAGGCTTACGGAGACCCGGCGCGCTTCAGTAAGTTTGCCTTTTGGTCTTACCTGCGTGCGATTTCTTGTGCTTCGTTCTTCGTGTTGCTGCCGTTCTTTTTCCGTTTGTGCCTTGTTCGTCTGATTCCTCCTCTTCGTCGTCCCTTTGTCCGTTTTGTTGTTCCTTGTTTCCTTCGTTCCCTGCATCCTGTTTTCCCTAGTTCTGTCTTGTTGGTTCCGTGTCTCGTTACCCCGTTGTACTCTCCCTTCCTCGCCTCCTTCCTCCCTTCTGTTCTCTCCCTTCCTCTTCTCCGTCCGCCCTTCTGTTTTCTCCTTCCCCCTCCTTCCTACCGACCTTCCTTCCTCTCGTCGTATCTCCTTGTGGGTTTTGAGTTTTCGTCGTGTGGTGGTGCTTGTTTCTGTTGTCGGGTGGTTTAGACAGTTAGGGTGTTTGTCGAGTTAGATAGCGTAGATTAGTTAGTAAGGGCGGTCCCAGATAGTTAGAGTAGGTGTAGAGCCCTTAGAGGTAGTCAGGTTTTCCTCTCCCCCTCCCCTTAGTTATACGTAGGAGTTGTCACTAGTTCAGGTCCCAGGGTTCCGGTCCTTAGGGTTTCCCTCCTTC
>JAXCLM010856624.1:0-19999 GCA_035583075.1 Eurycea guttolineata | reverse complement strand
CGTAGTTTGTGTTCCCTGGTCCCCTTCCTAGTCTCTTATCGCTGCCTATGGCACAGTTCATGCCTAATCACCCTGACTCTCTGGATATGCAGACGGTACGCAATGCAGTTAAAAAAAAGTAAGTTAAAACACAAGAATTGATGCACATACAATGAGACACAGTGACATTCGGATAATTCACTTTAAAGATAAAAAACTACTTGTTACGTAGTGCAACGTTAAGGTATTACATGTGCTGGTAGTATATTAGCAGCAATGAAAAAATGCAGTGGACAGAAAGGCGCTGATCAAAACACTCGTTTAGTATGCTTGCAAAATAGGGGGTTGGCACAGATCATGTATAGAAACACATAGATAGAGGGGGTACAAATCCAGACCTTGTGGCCTCAATGGATGATTTTCCTCAAGATCAAGAGTAAACGGTAAGAGCAAGAGTTGGGGGCAGGGTAGGACAATAGTTACTCTGTCACAGACCTTGTGCCCTTGAAGAAATTGTTTTTGGAGATCAAGGCATAGCCTATACTCATGCAGGCCATGATGGACGAGCAAGCCTAGCATAATTGGCTTCTCTGACTGGGCCAAGATCAGTAAGGGTAAATTGTCACTCTAATCTCTTCAAATCCTTGGAATTAACTTGCTCTCTTTTGACTCAGTCTATATTTGTTTTGCCTTGTGGCTCGGGAACAAATGCATACCCATGATTGATGTCACCAAAATGGACAACAAGTGATGCAGGGTCACTGAAGCTGCTCTCCACTGATTGTCTCTTTACTTTAATGTAAGAAATCCAACCAAAATATACCTTTATATATGTACAACACACACACGCACCGGCACCTCAAGCCACTTCTACAAAGGTGCCATGCCAGCATCCAGCATCAAGCTCACAACACTGTTTAGCTAAGTGAAGGGTTGTTTGTAAAGTTAATGCT
Organism: Eurycea guttolineata; assembly: GCA_035583075.1. Taxonomy (NCBI): domain Eukaryota; kingdom Metazoa; phylum Chordata; class Amphibia; order Caudata; family Plethodontidae; genus Eurycea; species Eurycea guttolineata. The sequence goes on along the minus strand of JAXCLM010856624.1, from coordinate 19,067 downwards.
TTCCTGGTATTTTCTGTTCCTTTCTGGGCCAAATTAATACTTGCTCTGACCAAAGAATGCAAAGTCGGGTTTTTGTTTTGTCCTGAGAAAGCTAGGAAGTTGGCATGTGGAGTCTCACCTACTGGTTAGTTGCCTTTAAGATTTGTGTCTAGGCTGTGCCCTTTAGAGGCTACATTGATGCCTTGCTTTACTTAAGCTGTCTTCACAAAACCAAGACAAATAATCTGACTGTAATAAAACAATAAATGTCTGACACATGGCAGAAAATGCGGAAAATGCACATAACTGACATTCTTGGAAGAAACTCAGCGTAACCATGTAATGCAATCAGAACTGAGCATATTTTCTGCCCACCTAACCTAGACTGCCTAAGCTGACATGGAGCTTTATAATGAGGAATTACTTTGTTTTGCTGACTTCATGCATCACTTAGTAGGCTCTGATGCCATGATGTGCTGTGCATCTATGGAATTAAATATGCAGAGAAGTAGAGGGTAGGAGGTAATGGACGAAGAGCAGGGAGGATAAGCAGCATTCAGGCTACATATAAATCTGCCACAGTTGGGGTGTGGTGCCAAAAAAGGGTGAAGGGGCAACAGCATGGTCTTTTGTTGTTTATGGACATTTGACAGTCCCTGGAGGCCCTGTGCAGAGGATGCACTTTGGCACCTGATACATTGACTTAAAATAATTCAAATACATGTTACTGCTACTTCCTGGTGACTGGCTAAAGGTCACTACAGAATGAGGCACATAAAAAAGAAAAGGCACAAGATGACTATTGTCAGCCTCACTGTTCCCATGGAAAGTGGCATCTCTTGATCATGCAACAGGTTAAGCAAAGGGTGTCAGGAGGCCTCCAGTGATGAGCACATTCTGGGTTTGACAGCACTGTATGCCAATGTGAATGAGTAGGAGCTGTACTATATGACAATTTGAGGTGCTGACCATTAGGGTATACAACAGAGGCCACAAGGATAGACTGGTGAATGAAGGCAAACAATATGCCATCTTAAAAGGTTTGCCACACTTTCAGCATAGTTTGGGGAGCAGTGAGACACATACACACAACTTAGTGAGAGGTGTGGTTGTGCATGCCAAAACTGGAGAAGATCTGATGGGCTATTTTGAACAATGGATCTTTACTAACTTGTACTCAAACATTAAAGGATGCCCATTGGGAATTACTGTGATATAAAGGTTGCCCTACATGAAAGGAGCACATCAACTCCAGGTGGCTGAGCAAGTGGCTGTGCATCCAAACATTGATTTGGGCCCTAGTTAGATGGCTCTTACATTTCCAGATTTCTGTACAATTATATTGAGTGATGAGATAGCTAATTTGGATATAACGACAAAACTCTCTGCCTTGCAAGTCACTTATGGAGGTCATGTTAAGGGAATTGGTTTGATTTACTGTATGGCCACTGATAGCACCAATTCAAGCTTCTCTTGCACATAACAAGTGCTGTTTACTGTAGCAAATACAGCAACAAGGCAACCGTCATTTGCAAACACAGTACTGGAACAGCATAGAACTATTGCATATGTCTCAAAAAGCCAGCCCATGGGTAGGAATCTACTAAATTCCCAGCAAAGTATTCTAGGTATTCTGAGCAGTGAAGTAAACCATAAACAACAAGTAGATGGCACTACAAACCTAAGCCAATAAGAAGCAGTCTGGTCTAATGGCAAAGCTTGGGAGCTCTTTTAACTGGTAAAAAAGGCCTTGCAGATAACTCCAAAAATGGTAGAAGCTTTAATTTATGGAAACAATATACATTTTCTAAAGCTATGGTATCTGGTGATGAAATGCTTCTTACCTAAAATCAGATAGATTGTATTTTAACCCACCTGTTAGGTGGGATGACTTTTGGATGACTATTTTGAGCTATTTGGGGTACTTTTTATTCTGACAAGGATTAGTATGGGCAAGAAAGTAGAACGGTTTTAGAAATTGACATATTTAATTGATCCACACTTGCTGTTCAATAATTGTGGATTTATAAACGTGAGTGTTCTGCTGCTGTAACATGGTATACCACATGGATGAACTTGGACTTATACCTGTGAGTCTCACCTGCCAATGCATGTCACCATTTGCCCAATTTTTATTAAGTGATCTAAGCATTTCTTTATTGCTTGGTGTGGGACATGGTAGTTTTGATCTCTGGGTTTAAAAAAAAACAAAGTCTAAATGGATGTGGCCTTGCAATTCTGGCTCTATTGCTGCTTATGTTGGTGTCAAGCAGGCACATACTAGCTCAGTGGAACACTGTGGATTCCCCTTGGGGCCGGTACTGGAGGGAGCACCCAAAGTCAAACTAGATCACTTTCTAAGCCATCCTCAGGTGGGTGCATGGTCATTCAACTACTTTAGAAGTCATTCTGCCATCCTCTGTGATCATCAAGCTTTTGAAGTTATCCGCAATATAGGCCAGATGACTCAGAATGATTTTAGAATGAATTGCTGATTTGAAAACAAGTACATTTTTTCATTTAATCTGAAAATTGTTTGTTGATTATGTCATGACCATGTGTGATTACTCAAGTGTTACTTTATTTAAAATAATTCAGCCTGTGGCCATACTTCAGGATGGGTTCAGAGGATTACTCGTAACCTCAGATAACTTTAGTATGCTTCCAAGAAGATTATCCTTTTTGACTTGGGACATTTTTAAATTGTTATATGTTTTTATTTCATCTGTTTCAACTGTGGCAGGGCCATGATTGCTGTTGGGGTGAAAGCACTTGGGTTTTCCCACTGCAGCCTCCCAACAAAATGTTTGCAAAGGTGATTGAGTTTCTTTATTTTTTTTAAGTAACAGAGGCAAATGTCAGCATTGAGGGCCTGTTTTTAAATCTTAATTTTTTAAGGGGAAGGATTTGAGAAATCAGTGAGTATCCTGAATGATCATGGTAAAGAAACACTGCATACTGTATTACTGTAAAGATTGAACACATTTTTCACAATGCAGCAATGGGTACATGAGCTTTGCAAACATTATTTTCTGTTCTCAGTCACTGTGTGTGCCTGTGTGGAGTTGGTATGAGTTTTTCTTTTTTACCTGGACTGGTTTGGGGTCTAAATCCAGCCCTGGTCTCCAGACTGATTTCTGATTTGCATGTGTGGTTTTCCCCCTGTGTAATGTTGTATGCAAAAGAAAAATTATGGTATTGAAGCAACCCAAAGTTTTTCCTAGTCATTTTGATACATTCATAGATTTTCAGCATCACTTGTTTGGTTTTTGTGCTAGGTAAACGTGCAAAAGCAGGTCCTGAAGTAAGATATTCAATAATTAAATGGGACGATGAAGGCTAGGACCCAAGTTTGTCAAAAGGACTCATTAAAGTAGTATATATGAAATTGGCCAATCCCAATGTTTAAAGTGGTCAGCTGGCATTATGCAAACAGGTTTTTTCAGGCACTTAGGTAGCATTCTTTCTGCTGAGGTGTGTTTTCAAACTCCAGCCTCTTCCTCTCCATTTAGAGCAATTTTAATAACCCATGAGAATTTTTATTTTGTTTCTCAGAACTGACATCCTGCTCCCTTCACCAACCCATAAACTATATATATTTTCTGCTAAAAGACAGAAAAGTTAAACTCACACAATCAGAATTGAATAGGAACCTCTTTATTGCACTAAAGGCCAGGGCACTGGGAAGCAAACACATTATTTACACTATTTACACACATAGCCAGTTCAGGAGGAGCCAGTTAATTTGCTTGACATTCAACAAATCTAAGAGCACATATGTGTTCAAATATTCGAGGATGCGAGTAGGAATGGGATCCGGCGGTGACAAGGACGGGCCAAGACAATGCAGGGTGGAGGCCAGTTCTCTGGGAAGAGGGGGAAAAGGAATTGATGAGGAGGGGAGGTTGATTGCTGAGCAAGGCCATGGGTGAAGAAAGGGTAGAAGCATTTAATTGGGGTATTTCCTTATGTATGTCTGCAATTTTGGTTTTGAAATATTCAGTGATACTATCGGAAATCCCTGGAATGGCAGGAAAGTCTGTAATTTTGGTTTTGAAAAAATTAGTGATGCTATCGGCAATCCCTTGAATGACAGGATCATAAGAGGCTGAGGCAATAATGGCCGAGAGATAAGAGGATTTGACTGATTTGATCATGGACTTGTCAAAAGAATTATGTAGTTTACAGGCCAGGAGGATGTCTGGGGAGGAATCATTCCCCCAGGCCTGTTCAAGCATGTGACTGCATGCTTTGGCCACTCTGAGAGGTGAGGTGAACAAGCGTTATCTTAGATGGCATGACGGTCATAAGCAGGTGTGTTTCAGGGGCAGTGTTTTGCCAGTGTGAAAGTAAGACCACAGAACGAGTATCCATAATAGCATGGATAGATAAACCCAAGAGAGTAGAGGGGCATACTGTGGAGAAGGCTATGGAAGTAAGGCATTGAAATTTGCGAGTCAATATGGTGCCTAAACTAGGAGATTTGCAGGGGGAAGCATGAGCCCAGACAGAGATGGTGCTTTCTATCAGACAGTGGTCTAACCAACTCAGGGTGGTGGTAGAGAGAGAATCTTTATCTAACAGCTGGGTTAAAAACATATCTAGGGTGTTACCTAGACAATGGATGGGAAGGGTAGTGTGAAGGAGAAACTGTAAATTGGGGAAAATGAATAAAAAGGCCTTTGTGTGCCTATCCAATTGACCCCCTTATAGGATTGTGGTCTGCTTTTTTCAGGCAGCTGTGTGCCTTCATCATCTAAATATGCCAGTTTGATCTCTGGCTTCCTGTTCTGAGCTAGCCAGCACTCTAGGCTGGGTATGAGGTGTCATTGTTAAGGGACTGCCTTTGGTTCCCCCTTAAAGCACTGGATGCCTTGCATACTTCTGTCACTGTAGCCCTCTTGTCTAGTTGTATAGAGCTGCTGCTGGAAGCCTCCTGTGAGGACCACAGCACACAACCATCTGGCTCTCCTAAAGCTCTGAGATCATCACATGGTCCTGTGAACCCCTGCCCCAGTACGAACCTAGAGCTTTTGTCAGAGGCCTCCTATATGGACCACGGCATGCGACCATTGGCCATGCTGTTGAGATAGCCAAGTTTGTCAAAGATAATAGCCTTGACCTCCTCGCTTTGACGTAGACTTGGCTACATGACTGTGCTGGGCACACATCCTTATTAGCTACTCTGGATGGCTAATCCATGTGGCGATGGGACCATTCTGGACCAATCGGCAGGGAGGTCACCATCCTCTGAAGAAGCTCTTTGAACATCCATGTTGTTCCCTTGTCCTCCTCAGAGGGTTGTGAGATGCTGTTGGTTAAAGTCTTATTAGATCACAAAACCTCCTTAGGAAACCTTGTCTTATATAGGCCTCCCCGGTGATGCCACACTTTGAGGAGGCTTTTCCCTCCGTGGTGGCGGACATTTTGAAGCTTTCATCTTGACTTGTCATGGAAAATTTTAAATACTGAGCCTATGATCCCTTAGACAAGGCGGCATTCTCCCCTCTTTTCTCCCTTAATTTTATGGGCTGTATGCAGCATGTGGTCAGCCCCACGCCCGAGGATGCCCATATTCTTGACTGGGTGCTATCCCATAACATTTCCATTGACCCTTCAGTGATATCTGAGTGACAACCTCATTAAAGATAGTACCTGCTGCCAAAACAAGAAGGCTGCATTAATGGCAAAAGTATCTGCTTATCAGCGCAATAGCCAAGTGAAGCAGGTGGTCCCCCATTCCACCCTCCTGCATAAGCCTATCCTCACTTCATCGAGCGTGGTTCCCCTATTTGTCTTCCAATCAGTCACAAAACTGGAGGTTTTTGACATTATCAGTGGTATGAAAATGTAAAGATGGGCTATGCACAGCCTCTGTGATTAAGGATTGTATCATGCCCTTGGCCCAACTCCTTACCCATATTATTATTAAATCATTCATCTCATCCACTATCTCGTCAGACCTTAAGGCTGTCTGGTTTACCACCCTCCTAAAGAAGGAGTCCTTGGACCCAGCTGTCCCAGCTAATTATCACCCAATTACAAATGTACCGTTATGCTGAAGATACTCAACCATGTTGTGAATCTTCAGGTACAGTGCTTCCTCAAGGACAATGGAATTCTTGGCAGTAGGCAGTCACGCTTCCACGCAAAGCATGGCACTGATTCAGCCCTCATAGACCTGAAAGCCAATATTGCTGGCATTATTGAAAGAGAATACTCAGTCCTGTTTATGCTGCTGGATTTGTTGGTTGCGTTTGCTATGGTGGACCATGCTATTCTGGTCTACATATTCACCAATGACGGCTTTCTTCACCCCCTCCAATGCTGCCTGGATTAACTCATTCTTTGGACTATGATTGGCTATGGTGCTGATGACAAGATGGCCAAACCGGCCCTCTAAAATGTGGAATGCAGCAGAGCACCTGTCTCTTGCCAAGTTTATATAATCTCTATACATGCTCCCTCTTTGTACATCTGGACAAGTTGGGCATGAGATATACCAACTATGCTGATGACGCTCAGATAGTTATTGAGTTATCTGGTGACTACCTTAAGAATAGTGTGTGCAGCTATCAATTCCATTTACTCATCCAGCAATGGATGCTATTCAACTCTCTGGCACTTAATGACAGCAAGTACAGAAAGACGGATTAATCCGTGAAACACGCGGGCTCAACTTTTATTTGGCAATGTCATTATTTATTCTTTAAACAATATTTCCAAGTTTTCAAAAGGACTTAAATTCGATTCATACTCCACTTATCATTGTATTCCTTATTGAAATTAGTGATCCTTTCAGACGATAATACTTAAATATTATTTTATTCCAACAAATGTGCCATTTAAAGCAACGCTGTGTTTCTGTTCCATCTAAACATACAGAACATTGAATCACAATTCCTTCAAAGCTTTTTGCGCATACATTTTTTTGACGCACAACTTGTTTCACCAAATGGCATCATCAGGTGCTGTTAAACAAAACATATTCAAACATTAGTGTGCTATACACTCCCTTCTCATTACATTAATCTCTACTTTTTTATATTTCTTTAATAGTGCAGTGGTGGATACATGGTCCTCGCTCACCTTCATCATGGCAGTAAACAGAAAACCTGTTTGATCATCACAATTATACCGCACTCAAACGCAGTGTCTGGTGTTCGGCTCTATGGCCATGTCTTTCCTTCCTTTTTGCATATGCGCCTTTGCGCTTTTCGTAGCGAGGCCATTGATACTTAAAAAATACGTTACCCAAGAGGCATTGGTTTAATCCTTCTCTCTTTTTAGACATTACTTGCAAATGGGAAAACACACTCACACATCTCCTGCCCACATACTCATTTTCATTTAAGGTAACTTCATTGTGGACCCACAATTTCCTTCTATAGTCAATCACACAAATCGTTTAATGAAATATATCTCATATTCGTGAATGTCGATTTCTTATGGATCATGGTCACAGGCTCCTACTGGTGCAACGTCGCTCAATTGTGGTATCACAACACTAGAACTTTACATTGTGGCTATCATTGATTTAACTTAAACATCATCTTGTTTATTTATACACACTTCATATGTACATCCATATGAAATGCACAATATCAAAAAAAGACACATATTTATATAAAGCAGAGGATAAATCATACTTATCTGGTGCCATACTTCCCAAAGCTTGTAATTTGCCCTCCTCCATGTGTGATTCATCTAACCCAAATACGATCCTATATCAAACCAATCATTAATCCCCCAAGGGGAAGAAACATTGAGTCTTTTTATCCAATAAGTTTCCCTTCTGTGTAATCTTTTCGCTCTATCACCTCCTCTTGGTGTAGTTGTTACATGTACCAGACATACACAGCTTAGTTGGTTAGCCATATGTCCTTCTCTCGCAAAATGTTGTGCCACAGTCGATTTTGTTTTTTTCGTGTGAATTGCTGATTTATGTTCACCTATTCCACAGGTAGCAAAATCATGCTGAGAAGCTACATTACATGAGACATATCATTTGTGATTTATGGATTGAAATGTCCATGTGGACAGATATACTTGGGCGAGACCACAAAGCCTTGAAAGAAAGAATAAGCTACCTTAAAACAGCAATTCACACGGAAAACATAAAATCGACTGTGGCACAACATTTAAGTTAAATGAATCACACATGGAGATGGGAAAAGGGCAATTGCTGTAAAGAATGACACCAGATAAGTATGGTTTACCCTGTGTTTTAAATAAATACGTGTCTTTTTATGATATTATGCATTTTATCTGGATTCACATACGAGTGTGTATAAATAAACAAGATGATGTGTAAGTTAAACCAATGATAGCCAGAATGTAAAGTTTTAGTTTTGTGATACTACAAGAGGGTGACATTGCACCAGTAGGAGCCTGTGACCATGATCCGTAAGAAATCGACAGTTATGAATATGAGATATTTTTCGTTAAACAGTTTGTGTGATCGACTATAGCAGGAAATTGTGGTCTGCAATGAAGTTAGATTAAAATCACAATGTGTATGTGGGCAGGAGATGTGTGAATCGGTTTTCCCATATGCAAATAATGTCTAACAAGAGAGAAGGATAAAACCAATGCCTCCAGTGTAATGTATCATTTAAATACCAATGGACTCGCTACGACAAGTGCAAAGGTGCATATGTAAAAAGGAAGGGAAGACGCGTCGATAGAGCTGAACACCAGACACTGCTCTCGAGTGCGGTAGAATTATGATGATCAAACAGGTTTACTGTTTCCTGCCATGATGAAGGTGAGTGAGCACTGTGTATCCATGACTGCACTATTGAAAAAATATGAAAAAAGTAGAGATTAATGTAATGAGATGAGAATGTACATCACACTAATGTTTGTATATATTTTGTTTAACAGCAGCTGATGATGCCATTTGGGGAAATTAGTTGTGCATCGAAAAAATGTATGCACAAAAAGCTTTGAAGGAATTGTGATACAATTTTCTGAATGTTTAGATGGAACAGAAACACAATGTTGCTTTAAATTGCACATTTTTTGGAATAAAATAATATTTAAGTATTATCATCTGAAAGGATCACTAATTTGAATGAGGAATAAAATTATAAGTGGCGTATGAATCGAATTCAAGTCCTTTTGGAAACTTGAAAATATTGTTTAAAGAATGAATAATGGCCATGCCAAATACAAGTTGAACCCGCGTGTATCACGTATGTTCTGTGTTCCTGTACTAGTATAGAAGATGCAAGCCGTGCATCACTCCAAAAAGGCCAATCTAAAAATAAACAAATGATTGTGGATTTTTCTGAATCGTGAAGAAATATATGTAACAGGGAGTGCGGATTCACAATGTGAAACTTAACAACAGCAAGACGGAGCTGCAAATTCTTAGCTCTGCCCTGACGCTAAAAATACTCCCTGCCTTATTCAATGAATTCACTATTGCTGACTGTGACATAAATGTGACTTCCACTGTTAAAACCCTAAGCGTCAATTTAGATGCTTAGACACAACATGATTATGCAGGAACAGGTCAAGCACTTCAAGTTGAGTTGTGCTTATGTATGCAAACTACTTAGGCATATCTGGCCATGTTTTTTAGAGATAACTCTGCGCACCTGGCTAGAGCCTTGGTACGCTCCAGACTCGACTACTGTAATGGCCTGTTGGCAGGTAAACTCCAAAGGTAAAGCTGTTCGGACCATCAGACCCGTCGGGTGGCGGGATCATGTTGGACCCTATAGAAGGGATCTCCACTGGATGCCAGTAAGCACTGGATCAACCATAAGATTGCAAGCTCCTGTGCACATGGCTCAGAGGTTAACGAAGGCCTTTACCACGAGGGCACTCAGGAGTAGCTCTGAGCTTCAGCTTATCCAACCTAGGTACAAGCGTCAAACTACTGGAGCCTGTATGTTCAATATCATTGCTCCCAAATTATGGCTTGGCTTGTCGGCGGTGGTTAAGGCCCTTCCATCATTGCTAGCCTTTAAGCGAGCCGTAAAAACACACTACTTTAACTGCGACCTGCTGCTCCCTGCTGGTTCTGACTCTGTTTTTTTAACTATGTTTGTCTGTTTGTCTCTGTTGTGTGTGTGCCCTGAGGCCTGAGAGCATGTGGCACTTTAAACCACTCTAATAAATAAACAAATCTTTGGGGGAGGAGACATGAAAATTGAAATCCCCAGCTAAAAGGATTCTTTTGAACCCTTCTGTTATCGTGTGACAAAAGATTGGTAATTCTGCTAGAAATGAATCGTGGAAGTCAGCTGGGTCGTAAATATCGATCTTGAGGGTTCTAACATGGATGTGTGGCCCAACTGTTACCCCTTAAATGTGGCCCATTGACATTAATTGTCAATGGGAAAATAAATTAAAGAAGGTGCATGATCAATGTTAAATCATGACGTGTATACATAACAGCTGCATTTAAGGTGTTAAAGCACAATACTCAAAAGATGAGTATGAGCCAAAATCACAGGGGGTATCAACAGACAAGGAGTTAGCTATGAGCACCACAACCCCACCCCAATATTTCGAGGGCATGGGAAGGAAACTAAAGAGTAAATGGGAGGCACCAAGTGAGGGAGAGAAGGAGCATGTCCAGGTTTGAGCCAAGGTTTGTTTAGCAAGCAAAGACCAGGTCGAAAATAAACAAGGTGTGTTTAACCACTGAACCTTCAATTAATCAAGAGCACTACACTATTAGAGCTAGGGGAAGTGGGAGTGGAAAAACTCAAGTTTTTGGGGTTAACACAACATGGACACCTTCATGGGGTGTGACTTCTGGAATTAATTCTGAATTGTGCAGGATTGCATCTTCTGGTGGTGTAGTCAGAAGGAGAGGAGATAAAAAGGTGACAGAGGACAGGACAAGAGGCTAGCAGCAAGTCATTACGACCATGGTCTGCTCAAACTCTAGTTTAGGTCAGGGCAATGAAAGGTTTGAAGGGGCAGGAGAAATGTACTGATTTGAAAACAATTACCCCAAATAGAAAGGCACTGAACCTAATTTGTGGAGGTGGGATGGTATGCTGTGGCATCTTGAAGTTTTTGAGAGTGACACCCTTATCATGGCTTGATAGGATAGGTTGAACAGAGGGGCCAGCAGACTAAATAAAGAATTTGTGAGAGAAAATGAGTCATGTGATTTGTCTGTTGGATTTCAAGGCTGAAATGAGGGAGCAGAAGGGTTGAGGCCAGTGAAGAGGGCAGAGATGCATGCGCTTGCAAGGTAGTGATGGGAGCTCGAAAAATACATCCTGAAGGGGAAATAGTAACCAATACTTCAGGGAATGCAGGAAAGGATAGAGGGCTGTGGCCTAGCCTGGGCCGGCCTGGCCCGGCCAGGTACAGACTGCGAGTTTCTTAAACCTAGCCCGCCTTCAAAAATGGTTGGCTTTGCCTGCGTACGTGGGGCCGTGGCACACAATCACATGACATTGAAGGTAAGGCAATGGAGTTAATAATCCTGCTGATATTATGCCTTGTTACTACTGGTCTCGATACAATAGTTGTGGTGTCTTGAGTGTTGGGTTGGTCCATGAAAGGTACTAGAGCTGAGCCAAGATGGGCACTGAGAGGTTGTAGGGTTACAAACAGTCTTGAAATGAGCCCCAAGATTATCAGCTGTGATGGGAACAGATGGATCCTTCAGGATTCTGGAAGTGGCTTGCCTTGTACTTGGTCCTGCACTGTCTGTACCTGCACAGACAGGTGAGCGCCTTAAACCTAGCCTGCCTTTGACCTTGGCTGGCTTTGCCTGCCGGCTTCTGGTGAGAACTTTTAAGCAGGACTGTGGGCGGGGCCACAGCACTTGATCTAATGGGGCTTGTAAGATGGCTGTCATCTACAGTCACTGGGTGCTTTGTCATTAGTGTCTGCTGTTCTGATGGTCCGGGCACTGGAGTTTATTATCGTTCATTGGAACACACCGGCTGCAACAAGTGGGAGTTTGTTAAAGCGTGGACATGCAGATTCTGGTCTCCATTCTCCTCCTAAGCTACCTCCAGGGTGCTAATTGAACTTGGCTTGTGGTAGATTGAAGAATTATTCTTCCCTGGAGAACCAGACTGAGGTTCCTAGTAAGTCAGTGTTTGATCTGTAATTAAATAGAACGAAATTAAGTTGAAGGAAAAGTTGAATAAGTTATTCAATTCAATTCAGCAAAACCTTTATTCACAATTTTTCAGCATAATAAGGTAGTGGAATTCAACAAATATAAAAAAAATGACAATGCAGTTATTTGAAGAAGTTATGACAACTATTTTATCTGTCCAAATGTCTGTATTATGTGCTATACTAGTTTTATAATGTTATGAGCTTTGTATTAAATATTATACTAGAGGTTTTTTCAGATCTAAGTGTTCGGGTTCACCCTGCCTGATCGACCCGGCCAGGATATCCACACAGCTTGTTGTGCAGAGCAGTGTGGAGGTACAGTGGGCTGTTCTGTCCCAAACTTGATTTTTTTAATGCAGGAGGACAACCCCTGCACCCACCTCCACGTCATCCACCCTGTTTACCTTCCACCACACTCCCGGTTGAAGCTGAGTGGGGTAAATAGAAGTAGGGTGGAGAGATCAGGGCGGATGTAGGATACCATTTTCTCTACCACTGCAGTCACATTATCTAAAACCTTAAAAGCACCCAGAACTTTAGAAGGATAATAGCTGGTTCAGTTAGAGTTGTAGCATGGCCAGGAGAGCCTCTAAAAAAATTCTTCCTAAATGGGACAAATAAGCTATATACTACATAATGCTAGAGCCAACTAAAACTCTAATGTCAAGTTAGCTGATATGGAACATTTCAAACATTTTTGTGTAAATAAATCTACATGGGCAGCCAGTCTTAAAGACTTCCATAAGTTCTGGAGCTTAACTGCAAGCTTAGAGGCTCCCTTTGTGATAGCCTGAATTATCTTCCCATTATCCCCAGTGTGGTGTACAGGCATTTTTCTGAATTATACAGATTGGGTGACTACAGTGTTGATGTTTGTAAATCAGTCTACCTTTTCACTTCTAACAGATCTGGTACACCAAATTCATTAACAATGACCAAAGCACAAGTCCATACAGCTAAATAAAAATAATAAATATATACGAAATTATTCAAGCGCACGTTCATACGAAAATAAACAAGCACAAGTTCATACAGCTATGTCAACATTATATATATATTCAAAATTATTCAAAATTGCACATGTTCAGCTGATAATTCTGGGTTCTATTTACTGCACAGTATTTTAATGTTGTTAACTTGGAGTAATGCTCCTGACATTTGGAAGATTTCCTGTATCGTTGCCATATGCAAAAAAATGGCAAAGAAATGTATCTGCTAAATACAACCCTATATAAATAATAGTGATTACCTGCCTATATTTAATTTGATTTAAGCTACTCTGCTTTGGTAGAAGTTTGGATTAACAATAAGGGTTGTTAAGTCAGTTACACTTTGGTTTTAAGCAGCAGGTAAGGATGCTGTTTTTATCTTGAGTATCTTTTTAAATAAATATTTGAACATGGAGGATCCTTCATGGACAAAAAGACTGTAACATTGGTGGAAACCCGGTTACCAATATTTTGGGGTTACCACAGACATTATGGTTTGGAAATGTCATTAACAGCACTGCAATGAAGGTGTTACCAACATTTCCAATACCAATGTATTACGGTTTATATATCGACATAGGAATGTCAGAATGTACCCAGGTAATGCCCCTGTTGCCCCCAAACTTGAGGGGCAACACTGGGGTATGTTAATACTGCCCCAGGGTTACCTTTTCATATATTGTACAAATAATAGTGCCTTTTTGGCACTTTTATGTGCAATGTACAAAATGTCGGTAACTCCAAGATGGCAAATAGATTTTGCCATCCATCTGTTAAAGACAGAACAGAGACCGTATTGTAACATTTTACTAAGTTTTCCGACAATGCAAACCATTATCTGGTGGTAACACCGGGTTTGTTATTGTCGATGGCAAAAAGCTGTATTTGTGCTCCTTAATTGTGGATGATGTGTTAACACATCAAATAAATAGATGATAAACAGGCAATTTGCACAGGATTTGGAATTGGCATTATGTTTTCCAAAGGACGCATTTAAGGTGTTAAAAACAGACACTGTACTGGTCCCTAATTTTATCACCTGATTGGCTTAATTGATATTTTAGGCAAATTATATATGAGTTGGATACTGGATTGACTGTCTTTGGAAATGTTACTGAAAGACATTGACAACATGCCCTTTCAGCAAATTAAAACTATATAATGTGTAAAACAAACCACATTATCACCATTAGCCTCTGTAGCAGTACCCTGAAGACCACAGGTCTTGGCACTATACAAATAATATAAATACATTAAAAACAATTCTAAAACAAAACCTAACTGTGCCTCTGAATAACCACTGACAAGGCAATCACCCACCTCTCGCACTATCTGGAAACACTATGGAATTAGACATGACAACACCAATAAAACTACATTAGAAAGACACAAAAGGTCTTTCTAATGTAGAAACCTCAATCACTGCACACTTTGTACTTGACAAAAAACAGGGGCAGATCCTTCTTTCTCGTTCTTATGAGAATCGCCACGCCATCTTGAAACTTTCCAGACTTGCACATGTGATGGAGTCACATGTGCACTATCACAAAATAGTTTATTTAATATTATAAAGTGTGTGTTAATTCCCAAAAACTAAGCTATAAATCGTGCAACTGTAGCCAGTGACAGAGAATGTTTATCTCACATTGTTCTCTTTTGTACAGGGATATGGAATACATACATTGCTGTTCAGGGAGATGGTTCAGACTGAGGTGGAACTTTGCACAGGAAGGAAGTGATACAGAAATAGGGAAATGCACAGCATTCATCAGATGGTTAATTTAATGACTTTGCTACAGTGCCCTGAGACCATACTGAGGCCAATGGACTAAGGGTAGCACATGCCCTAAGTGCAGAATCTTTCCTAGACAGGCCCTAATATCTGATTGTACTTCACGTGACACGCCATACAACGGTATTCCCCAAAAATGCATAACACACAGCAGTTCACTTGAAAAAGTTGTGTTCTTACAGTGCCTCACCTTGGTTCTATTGAATCGACGATGTTGGTCGTGCCCCTCCAGCAGCTGTTGGAGAGCAATTCAGTTATAGCAGGCATGCAACCTGTAAGCAGAAGAAGGTGTTTCAATTTTTTTTTTGCAAAGTCAATTGTTAGTTAAATGAGAGAAAAGAATGGCAAATATGTAAACACTCCAGCAATCCTCTATCAAACTGGCAACATTTTAGTTATCGATACTGTGGGGTTGCTCTGCCCCTCCTCACACCCGTGGGTGGCACTAAAGGGTATAGCACAGAGGTGCTGTCAGGCCTGAACAGCAAATCCCTCTTAACCGGAGGACAACATTGTTGCTAAAAAATATGTTTTATAAGTGCAACTAGAAACCCTAGGAACCAGCTGCTCCTTCAGCTTTGGAGAGAAAATGACAATGGACGTGATGTCAGGTGACTTTATGTTAGCAGGATGCCATGTTGCCAATTCTGGGCAATATTTCATCAATGCATTGTTTCAGGCATGTTTGAGTAGCATCAGTCAAAGTGAACATAGACTAAAACTCCCAGAATGCAATATTTTACCCAGAAATGGTAAATGGCAGTCCTGTGAACATGCAGCCTTCGGGCTTCACTAGGACAGTAGACAGTCCAAGAGCTACCTGTTCCAGCGAGGACACTCTCCCTGATATTGACTGCCCACTGCTCTCCCAT
This sequence comes from Eurycea guttolineata, assembly GCA_035583075.1. Taxonomy (NCBI): domain Eukaryota; kingdom Metazoa; phylum Chordata; class Amphibia; order Caudata; family Plethodontidae; genus Eurycea; species Eurycea guttolineata. The sequence continues at coordinate 3,327 of JAXCLM010856624.1, read as the reverse complement.
GTTCCTCTTACTCCGGGTCTCATGGCCCTTTGCCTGACACCTGACATCATCCCAAGATTGTCTGCAATTATTTCCCCTTCCCATCATAGTTCCTATTTTTGGACATATAGTCCCATATAATTTCACAGTCTCAGGGTGACATTTGTGTATGTTTTATGTACAAAATGACAGTGTGTCTGTATGCAGCCTCATCAAAAGACTAACATTTAACCGGGCTGAATTGCTTTTTCCTGAGTCTGTTCTTCCCCAGGGCAAGCTGTTCGCACGTGGCTCGGGTGACAGTGGGTACTGTCACTATTAGTGTGCATGTTGCTGTCAGAGGATGGCCTTTGTTCCTCTGATGGGCCAGTCCATGTTTGAGGGGGTGTCACCCTTTGTATGATGGGGCCTATTTGGCTGTGGGGCTCACCACTGTCCCTTTCCATTGTCTGGGCACAGTGGGCAGAGCGGGATTTACTACTCATGTTCTGTTATGCACCCCTAGGCATTGTAAATTAGGGGCTCCCTAACCCCAAGAATAACACCCACAATGGGATTTTGTTCAGACCTGAAGGGTGCCCTCTTTGCCAGTGCACCCCAGGCCTGAAACTCACATGCCCAAAAAAAAACAGCCTTACTGGTAGCCCTGTGTATATTGCTGGGAAGTGTCAGTTTTCGTGTGGGTGCCAGGATAGGGGCTGCCTCGGTAGGGTTCTCTTTTAAAGCACACCTCAGTGTAAGGGACTGGCAGACAACACCTTTGCCCCAGAGCTCATTTGCCCCCACCCCAACCTGGACCTGCTGATCTCTCTCCTCTTTGCTCTAATTGCTCACCATTGGTCGGTGGTCGCTCTGTCACAGTAGCGATCCTGTTGTCTTCAGGTGCCTGTCGAACATGCACGGTGTCGCTGGGCGACACTCTTGTTCTAAAGGCATTTCCCATCACAAAAATCACAAAATGGCAACCACAGAAGAAGTTGAAGCCAAATGAGATAAACTACTACAGATGCTATTGCTTTTCAAGCTCAGGTTCCGGAACCCAAAGAACAGACATTCCAAATGCCCGGGGACAGCTACCATGGCAACACTGCCAGGGGCAGCTCCTGCAGCTTGCAGTGCAAGACAAAGGGTATGGGTACTACCTTCAGCCTCAGGCTAGAGCAGGCAGGTGAGGCTGGACCTTTGTGGTGCAGAGTTCCTCAGGGATCATTGTTATCACTGGTAATTTTATATTCCTGGGTACTGGCTGCTGAAGATCATTGGTGGCCATTCTCTTGTGCTCCTGTTAGGATGATTCACACTTCAACCAACATATTGACAATGAGTAAAACCAATACTAGATCCTAAAAAAAACTAAAGTATACAGTCTGCAGCAAGTTCAAAATATATACATGAAAACATTTTTAAAAACCAAATTATTAAATTTGCATATATATATATATATATATATATATCTCTATTGTTGCAGACTTGAGGATGGAGTAGCAAATATATTCCCTCTTGTGTTAAATGGGTGCAGCAAATACTTTCTTCCGTTCACATATTTCAGTCTGTCCCATGTTAGGGTAAGAGCAATTCAGAGATCTCTGTATGACTCATGTCATGGTAAGTATAATTCAGAGATCTCAGTCTAACCCCTGTCAGGGGAGTGTAAATCAGAGATCTCAGCCTGACTCCTGTTGGGGTGCAATGGTTCAGAGATCTCAAGACAGTGGTGAGTAATTCAGAGATAATGATAATAATATAGTACTAATCATTGTTATTGTGATGCATATTGCCAGGTGACTTCAGGACTCCAAAACCATGCAAATAAAAACATTCACATGCATTGGCCAATGTCATTAGTTTTCTGCTTGTGGGTGCTGGAGGGGGAGGAGTTAGTTGGTGATGGGTTGAGACAGTGGGTATGTGGAGTGGGTGAGGAGTCTGCAAAGTAGAGAATCAATATTGCAGGAAGCTAGCAGATAAAAGCATTAGTAACAAATATATTATGCTGATTAGCACTAACACCATGTTTTCACTGTGTTGCTGAAGAAGTAACTGAAGGCAATTAGTAAGATATAAACATGAAAGTTCTAAGAAAAAATTGCAAAGCTGTGTAAATAATTGGAGATAATTTCAAATCGTGTCTGCCAGCTCAGTTTGTGTGATTCATCTGGGGACTGCTGTTAGTTTTATTATGCCAATAAAAACCAGCAGGGACCATTAATTTCAAGGGAAGCTGGCCTGTAATTATCCTTCACTGGGTGTTAAAATATCCTTCCAATGGGTGCTGGTGAGCTAAAAGTAGATCAATGTTCAGTTGCATTTTCTGGAATGACACAATGCAGCCCTCACAGCGAATATTAGACGCCAAAAGCAGAAAATTAAAAATGCAAACACCAAAATGAAAAGAAAAATAAATGCCTCAATGGGCTTTAAAAATACATTATGAAACATTTGCACAGTTGCAGAAAATAGTTAACGTAGTCCTAATGTTTGCGTCTCATGTGGCCAATCGCTGGTGTTGTGAATTCCTTGAGGCCCTTCTGCTGAAGAGATTGCATTCTTCTATTCTATTTTATACCAAAATGTAGTTCATTTACTAATGCGTTTTGAAATGGTATATTTTGTATATTATTTATATAAAAATGCAGCGGGATCACAATAAAAGCTCTCTGTGGATGCAGGGACCATTAACACACCCTTTAGAAAAGAACGTTCCTCATCGCCCTGCTCCAGGATGCAGTCATTATCAGGCAGGCCTTTCCGTTTATGTGGTCTGGCGGATCAGCGCCCTCTTCATATCGCTGGTTCAGTGTCTGTATGCAGGGCTGGTATTAGAGGCCACCCTACGCTTTGTTACAGAGCGCGCCATTTTGAAAGACCACTGAACAATGCTTGTGCTATCTATTGTACCTAGTCAGTTAATCTATTGTCACGAATTGTGATGCTTTATAGATAGAGTGCGCCTGTGTGCATGTTCAACTGCTGTGAGAGGTTACTGACCAATATCCCACAACAGAGTGCCTCATAGTGAAATTTTGTTCATAATTCTTGTACCTGATTGTGTGTAACCTGGGATTGCCGTGAGAGGGTATTGATCATATTTCACAATCTGAGTGTCTTATTTAAAAAACATCGTTTGACAAGCCTCATTGTGTGTATCGCGGAAACTGCCGTGAGAGGGCTTTGACCGCTATTTCACACCAGAGCGCGCCATCTTGAAATAGCACTTGTAACATCTATGCTATACATCGTGTGTAGTCAGCTACGCATTTGTCACAAATTGTGATTTTTTATGCTACAGAATTCATGTTCTTTATGTTGGCTGTGTTCTGCCAGGTGTATAAGCCTTTGCTTTTTCCT
>JAXCLM010855516.1:0-11533 GCA_035583075.1 Eurycea guttolineata | reverse complement strand
GGGGGCATCATGGTGGCCGTCATCAAGGATTTTTTGGTTGCGGTTGCATTTGCCTGTGCAAACGATGTGGCAGCGGCCATGTTGGAGGCCTTGGGAGAAAAGTCACAATCTGAGCGAGCCCCCACACTCCTGGGATTGCTTTGCACACTGTTTCCGGGTTCCCTGGCCATAGAGCATGCAGATCCCCCTGGAAGTGTAAAATTATGGATTTAATGGGTGTATGTGTTTTATAAGTACCTGTTTATGTGGTCATGTGTGAGAGTGATTTTTCCCTGACAAGTCTGCCTCTGGCGGTTGAAATCTGTGGAAACCCACTTGCTGATATGAAGAGTGGGCCTGGAACTCTGTAGCTTTCTCCCTGGCAGGCCAGTCTGTATGTGTGAGGTACTCCATTAAATAGTAATACCATTTTAGTAGCCCAACAGGGATCCATATTGCACCTTTAGGAAAAGATTACCCTGATAAATACGAAAAAATGCTGGACATTACTTGTCTTATCAGTAATGAACTGGTACTGTATCAGCACCCTTAAATACCCCTCATCTTAGGAGATGAGGGTTTGAGGTCGCGTGTGGACTGCTTATCCTGTGTGCTCGTGACAACATCTTTAACAGTGGAATTTGGCATACTTTCCCCAGAAATCGTCTTTGTGCATGAGTAAATAGACTGGTATATATTCACAGTATTATTGAGTCCCCTTGTAGCTCAAGGCCCTTCTTGGCAACACTAGTCCATTTGGTACCAAATAGGCCTCTGGCCTTCTGTGCCAAGCTATGAAACTGCCAGTCTAGAGTTTAATACCCTGGACACAGGCAACAAACTCACCCTTCAGAATGGACGGAGAGGCACCTTGGACACTCTGCTCTTCCAGGTGTGTTCTGGTGGCCCTTCTTCTTACAGGGGAAGCACAGTGTTAACAAATTAGTAAGCCCATACCTAACCACCTTTTGCACTGGTGCAAGGTGGTGCAGTGCCATAGGCAGTGCACATTGCACTGCCTATGGCACAGCCATCAGGTTGCCTCTCCCCTCTATCCCCAGGTGTCATCACAGGGGACCCGGTATGAGAGTGTGGGTTATAGCCTTGAGGGGCTATACTGTCTGCTAATGCACCAGTAAAGGAGAGGTTGCAACATCAGCTGAGTGTAGGGCATAAAAACATAGGTGTGCAGGTAGACATAGGGATTAGGGACAAATTAGTGACTATGGTAACACTCGCTTACCAACAGGGTCTGCAGGCAAAAGAGATCTTCAAGAAGCCTAGGAGCACCCAGCTGGGCTGCCCCAGACCTGTCCCACCTGGCAAGGTATAGAGCCAGTCACAGAATGACCTTAAAGAAACCCCTCCTCCACCCCAGAATTATGCACCCCGGTACAATAAGGCTCCACTCCAAGTAGAGTACATCACTAACTTGAGGACAGACCAATGCATATATTGTAAAGGTTTGGGCAATGGAAACAAAACCATCTGGTCCAGCCCCCTAGACCACCTCAGAGCAGTCTCTGGAAACACCTAGAAGTTTTCCCCACCACCACCATTTCATGTAATATACACCCTTCCCTTGCACTGAAAGGATGCTGGAGTCCTGCACACACCCTGCCTGGCCCTACCCATGCCCCAAAAGCCCTCCCCAGGTGAGGCCACCCCTCCAGGAGGGCCCACAAGCATTAAGGGATACTGTCTACTTCCCCTTTTGTTTGGAAGGACTCTGACTGGCCCGGTTGATAATGATCACTTGCCACGGGGTCTGTGCTGCGCAACATGTGTCGTCACCCTTGCCTCAAAGCTATAGACTGATACTGTATGTAGTTTGTGCCTTTCACCATTACAGATCCATCAGGAATAGTTAACCCACCTCTGACAACAGCTCCAATGACGGAATATGGGTCATGAATGGGAATGGAAGTGTTTAGAAAGGAAAGTGTGACAAGTGAAGGTTGTGACTGAGTGAGATGGCATACCATTGTAATGTAAAAACTAAGACTCCCCCTTGCACGTGTACCTGAAGAATGATCTCACTGTCAGTCAGGTCAGAGATGTGAGTAGGAAGATTGTATTGAGGAACAAGCTCACTCAGAACTGTGATACAGCAGGCCTTTGTTGGTTGGTTGCTTTGTCTTTGGTGTGGGAAGGATGACAGGTGAGTCCACCTGCCTGGCCTCTGTTGGGGAAATCCCCAGCCAGACCAATGATCTTGCCAGCGGCAGCCCCAATACCCATCAGTAGGTTGCCCTTGGCATTTGACCGAGGATGTTGTCCTGTGTGAAGGAACATTTGAAATACTGCTTAGGAGCATATGGCCGGTTGTGTCTATATGGAAACCTGATCTGGGCAGCATCACCTCCTCAGCATGCAAGAAAGGGATGAAGTACTGGATTAGTTTACAGAGAAGACAGTCTCTTCCCAGTTGGAAAGGGCCACCCTCTGTAATTTTAAGCAATGGCAATGCAATCAGCGTGATGGGTAGGAAATATTGGCTGCAGGCCTCATATGCAAAGAAAAATGCTGCCATGCCACCGAGTTAATCGGGCAAGACATATATACCTATAACCCTTCCCTAGACTGGTCCTCCTACTTACCCTCTTTTAGCTCAGAGGTCAGGAGCTGCCACACTGAGAGCCCGTCTACAATCTGCACTTCATGAAAGGAGCACCGCTATCGGCTGGCAGAGGAAAAGGGGTGTGAAGAAGTTTTGGAAGACCCTGTTCTGTGCCTCCTGCATCTAAGAAAAATACGACAGCCATGATGTACCAGAGACTTCACAGCATGTCCCTGAAAACTGTTCACCTGTCCCCTGTTGCATACGTGACAGAACATTGTTTAAAAAGGATGACACTGGCCTCTGATGGCTGCTCAACCGAGGAGTTTATTTTTCCGCCTCACTGGCTGGCCTTTATTTACCATCTCGGCTGCCACTGGCACTACACAAGACTTTTTCCCCGTCTGCTTCACTGCTGGCCCACCTGGGTTATTTCTGTACACTGGCACCCTGTCACACTTCTGTTTAATTTCTGCACTAAAAAGACTATCCAGAAACACATGCTCCTGGCATGCATCTTTCAAGTTGGAGTATGTCTCAAAGCCTCTGTATATTTTTTTCCTCTTTTGAAACTTTTCTTGAAGAATTTTCCCCTAGGCCTCCTGCAAAGACACTTCAAATTGAAGAAGGGTTGTTTATTAAATAATATGAACTTGTGAAATTATGGGATGTGACTGGTGGGTAGGAAATGGAAAAGTTTAAACGTGTTGGAAAATGGGAATTGGAAAAGTTTAAACGTGTTGGAAAATGGGAATTATAAAAGTATTGTTTGAAAATTGTCGGAAATAAAGGTTGAATTGACTGAGTGGGTTGGGAAAAGTAAGTAAGAATTGATGAGGTTGGAATTTGTAATGGTCAAATTGATGGTGTGGAAATTATGGATTTCAAATGAATGAATTTTTTATTGATTTAATTATGAATTTTGATTTTAAAACTTTAAGAATTTAAATTTAGGAATAATGTTTTGGGAATGTATAAATGATTTTTGATTTTTAAATTAATTTGAAGTAAAAAAATGGGGTACATTTGAAGTTTAATTTGAAGTGGGAATATTTTAAGGTGGATTTGGAATGACACTTTCGCTGGTACAGCATTAACAATTTAGTTTGGTTGTAGATCTCGGTGTGGACAGGGCCTCTTTTAACTTTGGGGTAGCATTGTGCTCATCTAAGGGTACAAACTTCTTGGGAATGCCAGTGAAATTAGTAGGTATATCAATCCTGCTTGGCCAGATATGCTGCTCTCTGCACACTCTCTTTAATGCACCCTCGGTCACCTCATGCATCTTGATGCCTACTCACCTCGGCCTTTGGACTATCAACTGGAACAAAGAACTAAATGCAACCCACTGCCGGGTTAGTGCTCCTCTCCCCACATATCAAGCGGCAGTGACCGACTTTCATGCAGTACCTGCTGCTACCATCACCACCTGCTGCCATGCTCCCTCTTGGAAATTATTAGAAATGCAGCATGTTTCACTAAGGCAAATGGCTGTAAAAAATATTCTGTGATGTCACTTCATGAAAATGAGACAATTTTTAGATCATGCAGGGGAGGAGTTCTCTAATCTATATAACCCATTGCAGCCCAAGAGCTCTCTCATGCCTGCTGCTCCAGAAGATGAATACATTCCATGCCCACTCTCCCATTTTAAACTAAGCCCAACCTTGTGCTAATCAAAAGCTACTTTGCTGCAATAGCAATTTTTAGTATTACTGCTTTAAAGGAAACACTATTGCAAATCCCTGCAACTCTCACTATCCGCACATATTTAGTCATGCTTCATTTAATTCCAACTGGAAGTTGATATTTTCCAGTTTATTCTAGTCTCTTTATTTGCTCCATGTAGGCTGTGCCCAAGTGCCTGTGAAGTGCTGCAAGTCCAGCTGCGTAAAACAGGTAGCAATCAGACGGAAATGCTAGGGAAACTGTTTGTTGTGGGTTGTAAAGGAAAATGTGTATTTTTATTTAGAATTGGGAATTTTCATTGTGTAATTTAAATCATTGTATTTTAGTATGGTGAAACAAATCCTATGGACTGTGATTGTCTTAAATTTAAAATAACTTGTAAAGTGGAGTAATTTTGTTATGATGCTGTGATAATTGTCTCCAAGTCGACTGGGAGGTGGTAGACACAGTAGAGGGGGAATTGTATGTGAACATATTGATAATGAGTCACAGTATACAGCATTTACCATGTTAAGCAGTTACAGAAAGGTTTACATGTGTAGGATGCAAGCACAGATCATTCATATTTCATAAACAATAGGATGCATTTTCTTTTTGGGATAACTAAATGACTGCAACTCGACGCCAGTTAGTCACACATACTTGAAAGTGTTGTCTAGGTGCATGCCCACGAGGCTGCAGACCATTTAAAGCTTAAGCTAAGGTGAAACAAATATCATTATGTAATAAATATCTTCTTTGAGAATTGTGTTGAGTCAATGCCAAGTGAATCCACCCAAAGGGTTAAGTGAAATTTATGCTAGCGTGTCTTTTATTTTACAAGTAAATTGCTCTGTACATTTACATTAGCAGAACCAAATGTTAGGGTGATGTGTATATAATTGTATTATCTTTATAAAAAACAATCTACATATTTATCTGCCTTTCCACATAAGCTAATAAAAAATAAATCTATAATTTTATAAATGAGTGTTTTGCATTGCTGCTGCAAAAGTGCCAAATCCAGTTTAGCCATCCAGAGAAAGAATCAGTTTAATTCTGCATTTCCTGAGGGTACTTGTTTTGTGGGGGACAGAGCCAACACAAGCTGTAAGCATAGTGCCACACAGGGCAAGTGCTAGTAGAGTGGGTGTTGCAACTTTTTACGATTTCTCCCATCAAGACGGGTCAGCCCCCTGATATGTTAATTGTAGGTTTCAGCCACGGTCGGCTCAAACCAACAATTATTACAGCAGGGCAGCCACCCTCAGTACAAAGACCTGCTTTCGGCTGGCTTTTGTAATTTTCCCATGCGTGGGAATATGACAAAAGCCATGGAAATATTTTTGATACCAGCCTAGCGGCGACTTACCATGATGCAAGGGCTGCCATGAAAAAATATTTGCAGATCCCGGTGGATCCATCACAGCGCAACTATGCCGCAAAACCCACTGTACATAGCAGAGACAATATATACGACCTAGGGAGTGTATACAACAAGAACTTTTCAAATATTTTCCTTAGGGGTCTCATCAGCACTCAAGTTTGATAAACACCCCCTGGAAGAAAGCAGAGATTCTGAAAGTTTGATAAACACCCCCTGGAAGAAAGCAGAGATTCTGAAACAAAGGAAATGTTCCAGCCCATTCCTACCAAGCTTCAGTATTATGCTGGCAACATATGTCTCACATTAAGTTTGCCTTCCAATTAAGTCATGATGTCATATCTCAAAAAACATTTGTTACTCTGCACATGAATAGCCAAATAGGCCTTCAAGCCTACCCCAAACCACTTTAATCCAAGAAAGATGTTTTCCAGGTCAAATTTGCAGTTATATACTACAGTACGGTTTCACATAGCAGTATGGGTAGAGTACATGTCTATGAATGCTGGCTGAACTGTACAGTACAATGTGCACAGTGAGGCTGCAATTCCAAACTATGTAGATAGGAATCACTAATCTAGATACATGCTATATTTACAGAAATGTGAAGCTGGTGCTTATTGTCACACATAGCGCCGTGAAGGCTAGCCACACTTCCTACTGTATTACTGAATATGCCAAGTCTATTTCTGAAGGCAGCATGTCAAATACAACACCTTATAGGACATTTCCTGAAAAACTTTGGCCACACGAGTACAATATTTTTTTATGGTATTCCCTGATCACCCTTGAACAGTCCTACTGGGTTTCTTGCAAGAATTTAAAACCCCCCTCTTCTGCTGAACTTGAATCTGCTGTTCTCACCTGAAGCACTGAGTAACTGATTGCATGGTCTCATATTACTTATGTAACTAATCTCTTTATGTGTAACCTTCCCAGTACTGCATCCCAGAACCTACACTATAACTGCTACTATCGCCTCAAGTAATGGAGTAACAAACTGTATATGTATCCAATCCAATCTTATGTAACGTTCTGCATATTCAATGCTTAGATGCTCTTGACCTTAGGCACCTTACAAATGTAAAATAAATAAATAATACTAAAGCATATGGAGCAGTATTTTTTGGAGCAGATGTTTGGGGTATCACTAACTGTAGGGATATTGAATTTGTGGAAAGGAAGTTTCTGAAAAATCTTGCCAACTACAGCAAATTAGCTATTTTTAGAAAATAAATGATTACCCATTGCTGTCAAGCAGGTATTAACCTAGTAAAGTTCTTCATATCAATCCTCATGAGGAGAGAGGACAGCTTTACTTGCCAGATAATGATGGCAGTCCTAAAAAGCCCATTTTGGAGAAAAAATCCATGGTTTCTATTCATACAGAAATTGTTATGAAAAATTGCCATTGATGTAACTGCCTATCATGTCAAAGGTAAGTGTAGACTAAATGGTTTACCTTTGGGTGACCAAAAATATAAACTGAAAAAATTAAATAACCACAATACAGCTGTGGTTACATAACTGAAGACACAATTCATATTTTATTATTCTGTGCACTGTATATGGACCCCATATAAAAAAAATGTATTACTCTGGGGCAAAACCTTAGGTTATAGGCAGGTAGCTCCATTCATCTATTATCGATATGCCAAGCATTTATGCGATAGTGGTTCACGATACAATCCTTATGGCTGTAAAAAAATAGGAAAATCAAAACATTATTGCTTCTATTAGGATGAATATGCACACATTTTAAAATTCAATTTTAAGGTGTCCATATAGGAAATGATTTTGTATATTAGTTGTCTTTCCTTTACACAAGTGTTTCTGGACACATGTTTTTATTTTATTTAGTGCTTTCTCTATTATATATGAAAGGCAGAATAATAGCTATTGCATAAAAAATAGGTGGATGGGTAGTTTATTGTTCAAAAGTAAACATATTCAAATTGAATTGCTTGAGTAAAGGTAAGATTCCTATACAACAACTTTTTGGAATATCATTGGAAGGAGTTAACTGTAAGAAGTGTGGGCATGACCAAATATTTGTATATTACTATAACACTCCCTTAGATATTCATTGTACCTGCTAACTTGTATAAAGTAATGCGTGTATCTGCTAACTTCTTTAAATTATTGTATTCTTTTTGTGTACAGCTGTATATACTTTTATGGTAACTTGATTTCTGAAATAAAGTCTCATTCATTTGTTCATTCTATAAATAGGGATAAATACAGAGAAATGGTAAGAAAATAGATATGGATAAATGTAGTTGCAAAAGGCAAAATAATTAACACCATAAAACGAGGAGCCTTAGTTATAGTCCTGTGGTGTCCTCTAATGAATACTCTACTAGTTTCTATATTGTAGCATTTCGGGCTTCCAGGGCCACAACAAGGCAATTTGTCAATAAGTGTTCTCCAATTTTGAGTCAGAAGGAATTGTCAAATACATTTTTTTTAACATTTAGAGCACTGATAAGTTTATCTTTTGTGTTTTCACAAGCTCAATAGTCATTCAGATTAACTCATTAATGATATTCAGAATACTGAATGTTTTTTCTATATGTTTTTCCATGTTTAAATAGATTGGACTGAACCATTTCTAATATTCAGAGCAGTGATAGGGCTTTTCTCCAGTCCATGTTCTTTCATGTTTAGTTAGATCTGATTTATAATCGAAACATTTCTGCCATTCAGACCACTGATAGGGGTTTTCTCCTGTGTGTTTTCTCATGTAAAGTTAGACTCCATTTGCGACTAAAGCATTTCAGACACTCAGAGCACTGATAGGGTTTTTCTCCAGTGTGTGTTCTTTTATGTCTAGTAAGATCTGATTTATGACTGAAGCATTTCTGACATTCAGAGCACTGATAGGGTTTTTCTCCTGTGTGTGTTCCTTCATGTCTAGTCAGACAAGATTTCTTATTGAAGCATTTCTGACATTCAGAGCATTGATAGGGTTTTTCTCCTGTGTGTGTTCTTTCATGTCTGGTCAGAATCGATTTAAGACTGTAACATTTCTGACATTCAGAGCAATGATAGGGTTTTTCTCTTGTGTGTGTTCTTTCATGTATGGTCAAAAACGATTTACGACTAAAGCATTTCTGACATACAGAGCACTGATAGGGTTTTTCTCCTGTGTGTGTTCTTTCATGTCTAGTAAGATCTGATTTATGACTGAAGCCTTTATGACATTCAGAGCACTGATAGGGTTGTTGTCCTGTATGTATTCTTTCATGTAAAATCAGATTTGATTTACAAGTGAAGCATTTCTGGCATTGAGAGCAATTATAGGGTTTTTGTCCTGTGTGTGTTCTTTCATGTCTGGTCAGATGTGATCTCAGACTAAAGCATTTATGACATTCAGAGCACTGATAGGGTTTTTCTCCTGTGTGTGTTCTTTCATGTCTGGTCAGATGTGATTTAAAACTAAAGCATTTCTGACATTCAGAGCACTGATAGGGTGTGTCTCCTGTCTGCTGTTGCTTATGTCTAATCAGCCTTTTCTCACATGTTTTATGCTGATACAGTTTTTTACTTTTATGTTGAGTTTGACTGGAGCTCTTACTGAGTCCTTTCTTATATGTAAATCCCTGATAATCCGTTTTTCTAGTAAGTGTTTTCACATTTTGAGTCAAACTTTCAGAGCACTCATAATAGCCACCATCACCCATACTTCCCATACAAGACAAACATTTGTACTCTGTAAATGCCTTTCTTCCAGTATGTACTGCAGTGAATACAAACTGTGCCTCTGGATAGAGTGCTTTTTCTGGATAGCTGAAGTCTCTATTTCACTTATGTCCTGAGAAAAACATGTTTTTCATTCCTATGACACATTTAACAGGAGATATGTTTATCAATGATCTTCAGAGGATCAGTAATGCATGATGGAAGACATGTGAGTACTGGAATCTCTGTTCTTGTTTCAGTTGAGCAACTTTGGCCTGAAAAATATTATGTCCTAAGAATCATGAAACATCCTTATTTTCTTGAACATCACCCTTTTCATGGAGGATATTACTGAATATTAATATTTGCTTTGTTATCCATGCTTCAGCCTCCTGAAAAACAAAAGTGAGATTTCATATTTTACCACTTAAAAACACATACACAGTAATAGAATATAGGCCACTTCTTGCAACAGAAGACTGAATGCATAAAAACCATTGCCCCTTAGCAGCTGTGTTGAAATAAAATACATTACAATTCATGCAAACATGGTGGCAGGACAATAAACCCGCTGTTGACAGACCTCTCTCTAGGGCAGACAGTCTGGCCCTCTAACATAGAGCTTGTGATTCAACCAGTCTCATAATTGTGGCATATAAACATGTAAGCAGCAGGGGATCTGAGAAGAGGAACAATGTATGTTTAGTAAAGGTAACTCTGTATCCCTGAAGGGGAATAGAGGACCTACAGCAAAGCAGCCCCCATATACACCACAGCTGGGTGCTGGGATGCTCACGTCCCCTCATACTCACTTCTGTTGCCCTATCTCATTTTGGACAAAGGGCACCATGAGAGTAGTGGTCATTGCAGGATGCCTATTACAAATTTTATAAAGATAAACACCCATAGAACCCGAGTACTACTTAAAGCCACATTTCTACTGACCATCTCATGGCAAAACACCAGACTATCTGCCAGTGAACTCACCACCTATGGTGAGTTCACTGGCATTTGACTGCTTGTGACTTGAAACGTGGCACGACACTGGAAGCAGCGATGCACTGTGCTTCACATTGAATAAGGACCGTTTGACACCATTGGGCCTTTTGCTCGCTTCAGCAAGGGAATGCTGAACTGGCACTCAAAGGTAAGGTTTTATTGCTGATGCGAAAAACTATAGCTTCCATCTATGAATTTATGAGATTATTCTTGTAATAGTGAATTATAGATAAGAAATGGAAATCTCCTTTGCATAAGCGTATTGAGTGTTAATGCCTAGAAAACTTAGATGTTTATTTTTACTTTTACATTTGATTGAAAAACTACATTACCCAGAAGTTCCACACTGCATGCTATAACTACATATTCCTAAGTGGTAAATGGTAGTAAAGGGCTGCAGTTGGCCATAGTTAGCCGCAGTGAGCAGGGTGGCTGGCTGCTGGCGTATTTTATATTTCCTATCTGTGGTCTTTGCCTTCTTTCCTTTCTTTTAGAGCATTATTAACAAGGTACGATTGAATTAAGGTAAACAGTGGCTTGGGTTAATCATTATGGTCAGCTTAGACTGTGATCAGGGGCATCATTAGATTCCCAAAAGACCCCGGGCTGCAGCCCAGCAGCCTGTACCAGCCTTTGGTCATATAAGCACCCGTCCCGGGGCAAAGACCCATGACAGTTTGAGACATAAATAAAAGGTTTATAGCATGTTTGCATGCACATGTGTACCGCACGGTCACCCATAAATACTGTATACCATGCAGCTAATAATTATTTTGTTGTACTGGCAACGTGTAGTTTTACTTCCACTTTCATATCTGAAAATGTATTCACTAGTTCTAGGTAATACTTTGTGAGATAATATAAGAAGGAAGCCTGTGCAGTGTGCACAACAAAAGACTTGTTATGTATTCAAAAATTTAATTTATGCAGCAGCTAGAGGGCTAGCTGTGGCTACATCAGACATACATATGAAATACAGATTAGTAGAAAACAAAGTGTTAGTTAAACACAATAAACATTGTAATCTAAAGAAAGAAAATACAAAAAAATCCATTCCAATTTTACTTAGTGGACCAACCATACAAACAGATAATTCTGTACTATTCCAAGACAAAATACACATGTACAATTGCACAGTGTTGAAGACAGTGTACAGATGTGGTTGCAACATTTGTCTGATGCGAAGGAACAGCAGGCTTGTTGTGGGTTCAAAATAACTCACGATTTTGATGCGACGGCATTATTTATGCGCGGGCCTCTGA
>JAXCLM010854408.1:0-11565 GCA_035583075.1 Eurycea guttolineata | reverse complement strand
AATTTCAATGCAAACAGGTCACTGTTTGCATTGAAATCATTTTTAACAGTACCTCAGGAGGTACTGTTAAAAATAACGCACAAGTTGCAGTTTGAAGTGATCAAACTGTCAACTTGTAATTCTTCGACCTTGGAAAAACCGAAAAATTCGGTTTTTCCAATGTCAAATTTTATCACCTCGAGTGATAAAAGTCGTTTGGCCTTTCGGTTTTTTTTAAGCGAAAAAACCGAAAGCCACGCCCACCGAACGACTTGTAATCAGGTGATAAAATGTTATCACTGTTTGAGGTCTAATTCCCTTAGAAATTAGTCCTCAAACAGTGATAAAATAAAAAAACGCCAACTTGTAATCGGACCTAAAGTGTGGCAAAGCAGTATTGAGCACAGGAGTGGGGTATAAAATTGGGAAGGGCAGTGACCAAAGTGATTAATCTACATAATTCAGTGAGATGTAGCTCATACAATGATCAGCACCTTCCTGAGATAAGAAACGATGCCTGAGACCAGGAAAAAGCATTTGTAGAACTCCTGTCACTAACAACAGCTTTTTTGCAAAACTTGAAGTCAGAACAGTCTTTCAACAATGCTCGGAATTCACTGAGACCTAAAAAAATAAACCTGGTTTGGTTTAGAAAATGGATGTAGGACAGAAACTTTGACAAATGCAATCTGACAGGAAATCAAGTTAAACTCGGACAAAAATGAGGCTGCATCATTATTACTGCTAGTGGACAGTGGGTTCCCAGTATTCTCATCTTTGAACCTCAGGCCACGTGGTCCCAGGGTCGGACAGAAGTTTTTTCTCTGGCCCCCCTATTGGGGTCAATGATGGTGTAAACGACACCAGCGTTGGTATCGACGTGGGTGCAGCCACCCATGGACGTCAGTAGATGGCAGTCTCCATTAAGTATATATGCACCTGCACCTGTTCCTTTTTTCTGCATTCCAGAGAGAGAGGTACACCCGGCTTTCTCCGAAAAAATATTTTTGTGGCCTTTATTGTTTCCCATTCTTCTCACGGCTTCAAGAAGTGGCAGAAGACCATGTCGGTCTCGGACCCTTATCCTCAATGTCTCTGGTCCTCTGGTCCTTGGTTATCAGACTGCAAAAGTTGCAAGGGGAAGCAGCTAAAGTAGATTCGCAATCAAAAGACCAAGTCCAAGGGTTGCGGGTGTGGTAAGTCCAGGCTCCCTCAGGCTGCACAGCATTGCATCCCTCATCAAACCTTCAGGTGATGCCGCTCTAACTCCGGTGCCAGAGCAGGTTTGCTGTTCTCACTTCGAACCTTTGCTGCATCGAACACCTAAGAGGTCTCTTTGTAGTTTTCCTCAGGGGTCACCATGCAATCTTTCTACAGCTTCGGCTGTTTTTGAGGGCTTCGGTCAGACCGCATCCCATGAAAGGCATCAGGAGTCCAGACTTTCTGGGTTCTCCAAGCCCTCCACCTCATATTGGAACTATTGATCCTGGTCTCCCGGTGCTGGGAAACTGAGCGTTAGTCCTGTTCGAGACCTCCCCCCCACACTCCAGTCAACACCATGACCTTGTCTCGCTGACCGCCTAAACAACTCAGTCTTCTCCTGCACAAACCTGATAGAATTTTAAGGCCCAGTTGCAGAGGCTAATCGATAGCCTGCCACGCTCCTTGGCCCCATTGGGCAAAGTCAGTGGCTTTGGCACCAGGACTGGTCACTATAGCACTGACACCTCTCTCTCCTACGGTGGTCTTCTCTTTGATATTGGGCCTGCCGGAGAACCTCCATCCTGGGGCCCTAGCTATGCAATGGCTGACATCGATGGCACCCGCCGGGTCACATGCAACTAAGGTGTCTACTACAGTGTCTTCAAGTGGGTCAAGCACTTTAGACCCTACCCTGAGCCAGTGTATGCAAAGGCACTCCTGTGCCCCAATTCCACGGGCTGGCTTTGGATGTCGAGGACTAGAAAACATGGAAATCCCACTGGAATGACCCTGGGGAAGTGGTGGCGCTACCTTCAATGGAAAGACCCTAAAGGCCCAGATTTCTCACATAATGTATTAATTAATTTATTTATTTTGCATTTGTCAGGCGCCATAACCCGGGTTGTCTGGGCACACTAATTAGTGGACGTTACAGAGGTGGAAAGAAGAGTGGTTACATGGTAAATACTTAGCGATACTTAAAGTTTGAGTTGGACGGTTCCTTGCAAGTCTTGCAGAACTAACGTACAGGGGTGCACTTAAAAGTTTTAGAGGTTCAATAGTTCATGGGTAATTGCCACAGCTGTGGCGTCCTTTTGAGGAGTAGCTCGCTGCGGCTGGCTACTTTACGAAGGCTGAGTTCCTGTGGTGTCCATGTTAAACAGGTGAGTCTTTAAAGCTTTCCTGAAAGGCCAGTAAGCAGGCTGGCTGCGCAAGTGTGAAGGGAGCGCGTTCCAAAGTTTGGGGGCAATGGTGGGAAAGGATGCCCCCCTGCTCTCTGGCAAATCATGGGATAGCTAGGCAGTCGCCAGCGGAGGATCGCAATTGTTGGCATTCGATTTTTCGATGTATTGTTGGCTGGAGGTAGCTTGGGGCAGTGCCTGATAGGCATCAATGTGCGATAGAGAGGGTTTTGAAAACTATCCTTTCCCTTATAGGGAGCCAGTGGAGGTCCCTCCATGCCTGGCTAATGTGGTCTCTATGGGTGAGATCCATCTCTGCTCTGGCCGCATTGTTTTGCACGGTCTGAAGCTTTTTGATATTTTGTAGGGAGGTGCCACAGAATAGCACATTGCAATAATCGAGCTTTGCGTCGATGATTGCACATGCTATCGCGGCACAGTCCTCTTTAGACAAGAACAGGCGGCATTCAGTAGTTTGGTATAGTATGCCGCTGATGATGCTACGGTGTTGGTTTGCCTGGTCATCGTCAGGTCGGTGTCCAGGTATATTCCTAGTGTTTTTACTGCTTTTGAGACCGGGATGTGATTCCAGCTATAGTCAAAACCGTGTAGTCGGGGTGGGGGGGGGATGGACTTTAGCTAGTGCGTAAGGCCAACGACCAGAATCTCTGTTTTGTTCTCATTGAGGCAAAGTTTGTTTTCAGCCATCCATGCCTAGATGACTGCGTACACTTCGTTGATAGCCTCACTGTCGGCGGTGTGGTTACCTGTGAGGAGGAGGGGGATTTGCGTATCGTCCACAAAGTTCGTGTAAGCTACCCCACGGCTGTCGAGTTCATCAAACCGGTTTTGTATAGATGTTGTAAAGCGTGGGGGAGATACATGAATCTTGCAGGACTCCACAGGTTACAGGGCACGGCTGGGACATGGCTTCGGCGGCGAACACTTTGGTTGTGCGATCAGAGAGGAAGGAAGTGACCCATTGTGTAGCGTCTTGAGAGAAGTTGACCGACTTAGTGAGCTTGCTTCAAATGGTGTTGTGATTCACCAAGTCGAACGCAGCCAAAAGGTCGAGGAGGAGAAGTGCTGCTAGGCCTCCTACATCTCTGATGGCGTAGAGTTGTATTTTCAGATCCAGCAGGGTGGTGTCCGTGCCGTGCCTGGGGCAGAAGCCAGACTGCCTGGATCCTAGCAGGTTGTTTTCCTCAAGAAACGTTTGGATCTGCAGGTATACAGCTCGGTCAAGAATCTTGAGGAGAAAGGGGACGGTGGTGATGGGCCGATAGTTCGTGGGGAAGAGTGGGTCTAACGTAGACTTTTTTAACAGGGGTGAGACCCAAGCTTCCTTGATGTCGGACGGGACAGAGGAGGTGGTGAAAGAGGAGTTGATAAAGGCCGTGATGTGGCGGGCTAGTATGCCAACAGAATCTTTGATTGTTGGGGCATGGCAGATGTCCCCTTTACATTAGGAGTCTTTAAGACTGGTGATTATGGTGGTAACTTCGTTGACGGTCAGCGGGTGGAAGTTGAAGGCTGGAATGGTAGGTGGTAGTGGGTGATGGGGGGGCGGGTTTCTTGCCTGCTAGGTTATTGTCAATTTTTGACTTGAGTTTTGAAAGCTTAAGGTCAAGTACCTCTTGCACTTTGGTGCTCCAGGCGTTGTCTTTTGTGAAAAGGGTGGGGGGAACGAGCGGCGACTCAAGCTCCCTGAGGATGGTGAAGGGTTCTTTTGTAACTGATGATGCATTCTTGATATGAGTACTCAGAGAGTGAGCTTTGGCATTAATGATGGCTTTTTTGTAAGCGGTGGTAGCTTATGAGTACATGCGTTTGGTATCTGGGCATGGCGATTTGTGCCAGAGTGCCTCAAGGGCGTTTTTTCTGGCGAGGAGTGTTTGCATTTCGGGGGTAAACCATGGTTTGCTCTTTCTGCTACGTGGCTTACCTTTGCGTGTTTTGAGGGGGGCTACGGCATTGACTGCGGTGGTCAGAGTGGCATTGTACAGGTCTACCAGGGCTTCAGGGCTGGCCTCTGGGTCCGGCGTGGCAAGCTGGAGGAGGTGGGGGCAATACTTTCTGCTGTGATATTTCAACGGTTTCTGGTGGGCCCAGATGCGTGGTAGGGCAATGTAGTTTGTTTAGGGTCTGGGAGGCGCGGGATGGTGAATAATACAGTGCAGTGGTCTGACCAGGGGCATGGGGATGTAGTTACATTGGTTTGTATGTTATGGGTAGAGACCCAGTCTAGGGTACGACCTAGGCGGTGTAGGTATGGTTGGGGCTGAGCAGAATCCTAAGTTAGAGAGTGAAGTGGAGAGCGCAAGGGCGGCCTTGTCATCCGGATCGTTGAGACCAAGATTGAGCTTGCGGAGCGGGAGGTTTTTGGAGTTGGCCTTGAGCATGGTGGTTAGTACTTGGAGAAGGTCTGCTTTGAATCGCTCGGTGGGGCCTGTTGGGCGGTACACAAGGCAGATATTGACTGTCGTTTTGTTGTTTGTGGATAGTTTGGCAGTTAAGGTATTACAGTTAGTGATGGTGGGACTGTCTATCAGGTGGATGGGCAGGGAGTCTCGATAGATGAGAACTACACCACCTCCCATACCCGAGGATCTGCCTGCCAGGAGTATGGATTAGTTAGGTGGTAGGGCTAGACCTATGGCAATTAATTACTTTGTTTCATAAGTCTGGTAAAATAATGATGGTATTACTATCTGCAGTGTGTCTATTACTTTGTGCCCTTAGAAGCGAAGGGCTTCTAAGGGCCAGTTGGGGCCAGCAGCGCTGGTCTTTGTTTTCCTCACCTGCTCATCCGTAGCCTCCTCCAAAGCACGTACCTGGTTGGGCGCGCGGGACGCCGAGAGAGGACATCGCTGGGTCAGCCGTCCAACACGTGGAGTACGTCCGCCACTGCGAGTAAAGCGTGCTGTTTTACTTGGATTACTAACAAACAAACTACATTACCCATAAAACTTTGGACAGTTTGTTGTCCTTACATGATTGGCCCATTTTCATCTACTCAGCACTCTTAGAAAATGCTCGCTGCGCGAAGGGCTTCTAAGGGCCAGTTAGGGTCAGCAGCGCTGGTCTTTGTCTTCCTCACCTGCTCACCCGTAGCCTGCAAAGCGCGCACCTTGCTGGGCGCGCGGGACGCAGAGAGAGGACATCGCTGCGTCAGCCGTCCAACACGTGGAGTACGTGCGCCACTGCGAGTTAAGAGGTATTGGCCCATCTCTATCAAGCCACCGCTTATCAAGCCGCCGCCTCACCAAACCAAGCCAACGCTAACACTCTGTTCCTCTGCATTGCCTTTACAGTGCTGTTTTAAACTTTGGATATTTTGTAGTCCTTACGTGATTGGCCCATTTTCAGCTACCCAGCACTTTTAGAGACCCTCTAAGGGCCAGTTCGGGCCACGGTCGGGCCAGACGGACAGGGTGGGGCTGCCTAATATCATCCTTCTTTTCGATGTACTTATGAAATGAGTGAGTGCTATTATTGTTATTCATTATCTTTTTCCTTTCATGTAAATACTTGGTTTTATGTGGGATCGATATTTTTTCTGCAAATCCAAAAGTGTATTCTCTTCCATGTCAATTGGTAGGTGTTTGCAATAAGCGTATCTTTGAGGCTGTACCTACCTTTATATATCGTGTGTTTAAGCTAGCCAGTACGCGGAATTCTACCTCACGCAATTTTTAGGGTTTCCCCTGTTAATATGAATGCCTTTTCTAAGAGTGATACTGGGGGGTTGATGGCTACTTCCAAAGTACTTTGAGTACTTTCTTTGGAAAAAAACACCAGGAGCCGCAACCCAGGCCGCAACCCAGGCCGTTGCCTGTAATATAGTATTGCCCAAGACTGGAAATCCAGCAGTGCCCGCATGTAAGAATCCATTGGTTGAGGCACAGGTACATCAAACAGATTATAGTATCCATCCTACTCTGGTTTCACAACAATCCGTCCCCGCTACTGTAATTATGGTTGATACACCAATGGCCAACACGAGTGTTAATCGTGAAAGATTGTCCCAATCACCAAATCTGGTTTATGACTCAACCCAGACATTGCCAGACTCTGTGGTTCATTTCACCGCTAATAATCGTCTAAACAAAAAAAGGAAGAAGGGCAATGTGGCTGATGGACCAGCTACTAAAAAGATCCTTCTGGCTAAAAAAAGTATAGTAAAAAAAACGACTGCTCCTACTAGACAGAAAAAAACAACTGAATTTAAGCCGCCTAATCAAGACGAAGTAATGGCCCTTTTAAAATCCACTATTGGCGAAGTGAAGGCAGTAAAAAGATTAATCTCTACACTGGACAATAAATTAAATACTTTTATGCTTGAATCCAGAGGAGCCGTACTACGCCAAACTAATTATTTTGACAAACAATTAGATACTTCTATGAAACACTTCGAAAATTATGTGAAATTTATGCAAAACCCTCCATCCTTAGATCAATAATTATTATTAAGGAGAGAAGCGAAACCCAGAATAACGATAGGGTAACCCAACCGGAAAGGGTAACAACACATTGTAGATTAAATGACCCAGTTGAGACGGCCCTTGAAACTGGTCCAAATCAAAGACAGACTAGACCACCACTTATCCGGACACTAAAAAAAAACACGGACAGTGCATTATCCCCCTGGAACTGCTGCGAATATGATTATTTTTGGCAATGTACCCCAGATTTCAATAGGTATAAAGTCCAAAAACTGTTTAAAAAACCGTACAATAAGACACTTGGAATCTACAGGTCTCCAGTCATTTAAGCCCAACCATATTAGGACTGTTACCCGTAGCACATGGATAGGGAACGGCAGGAAAATCTAGGGAGGCGACTGCGTCGCAATTGAATTATGGGACAGGCACTTAGCAGCCAACATTCATAGAATTGCTGAAAATTATAACAAAGTCCACCATGATATCCCAATTTATCCGCTGGTTTTTTTTTACCAACCGCCCACAATCATCCCACCTCAGATTCAAACGACCGGCAAACTATTCCTCCTAAGCGCAGAAGTAATTCTTATAGTTTGCGGCAATCACAGTCTGAATTTAACGAAAGATCATCAGAGAAGCCATCAAATAGGCTTACGCACACTTATGAGCCGTGTGTCGCATACCCCTCCATGCAAAATAGATTTGATTGCCTAACTGAAATTGACTGTATTGATTGACGCCAATTAGCACTAGAGACAAACTCAGAGTTATATACTGTATCACAGGAGGGCATGATTAACAAGAATTCATCTCTGTCCTATTCTGTGATTATCGATTTAATAGCTAAGTTGGAGAATACAATCACAAACGAGGCACTCACCAGAGAACAGTCAATTAATAAGGACACGGATGTGCCCACACAAGCTTTCTATCATCTTCTAACCCGCCTAAAGATAGAATACCTTCTACCATAATTTCATGGAACTGCGCTGGCCTCCCAAATAAATTGACCAGACCCTGATCTTGAACGACTACTTAGCTCAACCTTAATATTTGCAGTCCAAGAAACTTGGGCACTTGATCCTATTGCAATTGAAGGGTTTAGGGGTTTTATGTACTCACAATCCAAAGCTCTCATGGCCGTAAGAGCGGAGGGTTATCATAAATAAATAATGTGTTCCCGGGTGAGGTGACTGCCATTGTCTCCAACAATTCAGGCATCCAGATCTGTCTTTTACCTTGGCCAAATGTTGGGCTATTATTGCTGATCAATATATACCTCAAACCTTGGGAAAATCGTTTTGCGGAAGACCTACAGTGTTTAGAAGATAGTATTTGTAATCAACTGTGTGATGACCAAAGATTAGCAGGTATTTTTGTATGCAGAGATTTTAATGCGCAAATCAGTGCTGCTAAGTGGAATAAGAGCACTGGTGAAGAAGATGATTTATGGGATATACCAATGGTCAAAGGTGGCCCACCTAGAACTGACCAATGGGGCAAAAGGTTATATGATTTTTGTTCCAAAATAGGTTTATATTGTTGTAACGGTCACCAACCAGGAGACAGTCCGGCCCGACCAACTTTTAGAGGCAGAGGCCTGTCTTTCATCGATTTTATATTTTAACTGGGGAGATTTGGAATTTATTTACTGATTTTAAAATAGGGGAACAGTTTTTAAGCGACCACGCAATGCTTTTAATTGAATGTCACACTGCACTTGTCACTTGTTCTATTTATTCTGAACCTGTACTTGATTTAGAGCTCTTTAATTGTGCGAAAAGAGTAAGATGGTCTGATAAATTGGATGTAGAATTCCTATTGAGTATGGTTAACGATTCCGAAGGTATGTCCCTGCTAGAACAACTACCAATGACAAGGGGATTGAGTAGAGTAGAGTAGAGTAGATGAAGTGGTAAATTCATTCATGGCTTTATTATCTGCAAACCTGTCACGCCCATTAAATCCCAGGAAGACGGCTCTGAAAAGGAAGGTATGGTTCAGCCCGGAATGTGCCCAAGCAAAAATAGAACTCTTAAACTTATGTAAGGCAAGACTGTGAAACCAAATTTTAATTTGGGTAGCAAGAAAGCAATATGCAAATTCCGTGTCCAAGGCTAAATTAAGCTACAAATTAGAAAAATTAGATGAACTTGATGGCCTGGCTACTAAGGGATCAAGAGAATATTGTCAATCTCTAAATAGATTAATTTCTGAAGATGACCCGGCTATTATTAATAATCCTTCCATTCTCCCGGCCGAATGGGTCAGCCATTTCTCAGCCCTGTATAGTACGAATTATCCAACCAATCCCACTGTACTTAACCTCCCTGACACGAATTTGCAATTTACTGCACCACAAGTTAAAACAGCAATTCATGCACTTGCTAGTGACAAAACCCCCGGGCTGGACAACCTCCCCCAGAACTATTTAAAGTTGACGATAATTTCTGGGTACATTTCCTATTGGGCTATTTTAATTAAATATTAAAACATAGCTGTATTCGACCCTCATGGGCTAACGCCAACATTTTGCCCATATACAAGAAAGGTTCTAGAGAAAATCCGGTAAACTAGAGACCCATAAGCCTAATAGCAATTTTGAGTAAAATTTTCAGTATAATTTTATCGAATTTGTTGAGTGAATGGTTATCAAGAAACAGCCCGATTTACCAGTTTCAAATTAGCTTCACTATGTACTTAGGGATCAGGGACCAAGATTTAAATCTGTATAATGTGGCGAATATTTATGTTAACTCCGGTAGATGTCTGTATAAGCATTCGTGGATTTATCACAGGCGTTCAACTGCTTAAATCATGCCTGTTAGTGGGAAGTTATGGCTAGTAGAAATGTTCCATCAGACCTGACTGGGGCCATTCAATTGGTTTACCGTGAACTCACAGCCCAAGTCTTGTATAATGGAAATGGTGCCTTAACCGATAAGATCCCCTTGACTCGTGGTGTAAGGCAAGGTTGTCCTCTATCCCCTCTTTTATTCAACCTTTATATAGATGAGATCTGTGACATCTTAGTGAATCGCAATCATGATGTCCCCAATCTAAATGGGATGAGGATCCCTATTCTATTATATGCTGATGATAGCACTTTACTAGCCACCACTCCCAGGGCTCTACAAAACATGTTGAACGTATTTGTTGATATTATGAATACCAGAAAACTGTCTTTGAGTACTTCTAAAACAAAAATGTTAATATTTCGTAAACATAAGGGGTTAATTAAAGCCCGCCCCTTTTATTGTAATTCAGTGCCTATCGAAGTGGTGAATGATTTTAAATATCTTGGTTGCTGTTTCACTTATAATTAAGCCATGTACTCAATGATTTTAAATAATTTACAAAATTTTAACAAGGAAAACTGTTAAAATTGATAAGCTGCTTTTATTGTATAAAACCAAATCTTGTGGAATAGTTGCCTTTGCTGCTGACGTCTGGGGCCTCTTTAATCACAAATGCATTCATTTGGAAGAATGCAAATTCTTAAAAGGTTATTGCAGCTGCCACAATCAGCAAGTACTTTACTGATCTATGCCAAATTAGAATATGGCCTATAGACATTCAATTAAAGATGGCCCCAATAAAACATTTTTGTACGGTACTGGCCAGAAAGGCCGAGGATTTAACTCGTACTATCCTTGTGTACTCTTTATCCAATTTGGTGCGCAGACATAATAAGGCTCTCGCTTTGATTTTAAACTATATTGCTGAATCCGGCTACGCTTGGGAAGCTTTTATGATGCAGGATAAAGTACGAAATAAATTAATGCTGGCTAACATTGAGCAAAAACTTAAGGATGACTGGTTGAGAAACTATGCAGATTCTAAAAAATGTCATCAATATTTCGAGTACATGGGTCCGAAATTTCCTCTATATCTGTCAATCCGCATGCACAAAAAATCTTGTGCCGCTATTACTCGTTTACGACTAGATGTTCTGCACAATGGTGATTCGGCATATAGGCGAAAGTTGTCAAGAGCGCCCAACTGTTTGTGCGGTGCAGCTAATGAAGACAGAGGACATATTCTGTTTTTCTGCCCTTTGTACCATAAACATCGTACAAACTTCCTGTCACCGATATTAAGACCACTACGTTTTAACAAATGGAAAATGGCTTTTTTATTTCTTTTAAACTGCAGCAATGTTTTAACATGTTTTAGTCTTGACAAATTTTTATATGCGGTTAAACGTGAAAGAAAAGCTCTGGGACTTTCTGCCTTGTAAATTATATGATTTACTTTTTTTTTTAACACCATCTTGTTGCTAGGTCTCTATAAGCTATATTGCACTTTTGCACATTACTTGTATTTTTATGCTGCTTGGTGTTCGTAAGCTATATTGCACTTTTTATACGAGTTTATCGGAATGGCACTTTATCTATAATTATTTGTTTTATATGTTTCTGTGATATTATTCTTTTAATGGCGGTTGGATATTCACTTTTAGCATATTAATGTATTTACATTTTTTGCTGGGTTTTTAAACTGTATCCCCTTCTTTTCTCATTTATGGTTAAACATAATGAATTGCAACTGTGGTTTTAATTTATGCATTCTGGATGAACCAAGGTTGCTATGTTTTATTTCTGTAATGTATCTGTTTTATTTTGTCAAATTTTTCTCTGAACTTTGATGGGACATGTTGTAAAGTATTTTATTCATTCGTTCATTCATTCATTCATTCATTCATTCATTCATTCATTCGTACACAACTAGATCATACACCTTAAATCAATGCATAA